>JADFUC010000119.1:0-24554 GCA_019722365.1 Lithospermum erythrorhizon | reverse complement strand
TATTACGTATTGCTAGGCTATTTAAGACTTATTAAACAAAAAAGCTCTTACCGTGTTCGAATCACATCTTTGAAAGAACTGCTACGGAGATAACAATATCCTAATCAATCTTTAAAATGTATCGATTGGATTTCAAGTCAACGAGGGAGTGTCATAGTTTTGAGTTGGAATGTAGGAAAGACGCATTGTCAAGCAGGGAGCTCACAAAACTATAGAAAGCTGTGAAAAGAAAGAAAAAGCTTTATGAGTCGTCAATATCTTCCCCTTTCCATTCTATCATTGGACATGGCTCTCTACAGCTCCTTCCCTGACGCCCGAATGCTCTTACTGAAATAGACTCGCTTTTTTTGGTAGATCGATCAAGTAATCACTAATCAAGAAATTTCATTTGTAAGAGATCAAGCCTACTGGTGGATCTTTTCTTCTTTAGACAAGTCGTTGAATTCTTTTTTCGATTTTACTTTGGTCAGCATTAATAGTAAATGGTATACCTTATTGATGGCGCCGATGATAGTAGATATGCCAACCCCTTGATTAAGAGGCTGAGGGCCTCCGATCCTTCGTGGTGCAACGTTAAGAGGGAAAATGTCTCCTCTAACTTGAGGGTTTCGATTCTAATACCCCTAAGAGACTGTAACCCCCCCCGGCCACATTCATATCGGCTCTGCTATTGTCCCAGGAGGAACCGCTTGTATCGTAATCTGATTCTCGCGAACAAGATCTTTGTGAGTTCCTCCTTTGGGGTTGAGGCTCATCTCATGCATGTTCGCCTTTGTCTCGATTGTTTTTTGTCTTCGTTGGTACGCCCTCACAAGTGAAGTCCCCTATCTACATACTAACCCGGGAGACTTTCACCCACTTTTTCCCTTATGCTTCTAAGCCGCTTGAATTGGCATGTGCCCGTTGATGAATCATCAATCCATTCAGCCTTCACGCTTATAAGACTAACTCAGTGTATCACAACAGAGAGATAAGACTTCTTCCACTCTAAATGTGGGCAGTTTCTTTTCATTAAGTAGCCCTTCATTCACCTCAGACACACCGACATTCAAGCAACTTATCATTTCCAGCCATGAAGAGGAAGCGAGATGATGACAATGCTGCTGAAACCATATCAATCCATTTCCTTTATAAGAGACTGATTCCACCCAAACGAATGACGCCGATTTCTATCCAGCAAGTTTATCTACATTGTCAAGTTAATTGAAATAAGCTTTAATCGTGACTTGACCGAGTAGATCATGTTTGGATCTTCACCACGAATGATCCTCCCAAGATCTCATGGCACACCATTGATCAATAAGACCGATAAATCGATTATACGATGTCTATTCCCAAGCATTTAAACGACATTCATCTGACCGGCCCTTCCTCCGCCTCTCCGTCTCCCCTCGGTTTATATTTTTCACATACCTTCCGCCTTAGTCGTTGACTTTGCCCCTTCCGCCTCCTCCATTTAATGTGCCTTGTGGTTGTTCGCCTCGAACGGCTCTTATCGGGGATGTTGGTTTTGATACGCTTTCTCAATAAGCAGATCATATCGTAGAGCCTCTATCCGTGCTTTGACAAATACCTTCAAGGCCATTCATCGGGCCGACCGCACACCGCCTTCTACCCGATCGTGGCTTTTAGAAAGCAAAAGATCCCTCCATTTATCACTCTATGTAAAGAACATCATCCCATACGTAGCTCCTTCTTTCAACTAACAACTGGGTTTATCCTTCACCGTTCTCTCATCGATGAGCTCCCCCCGTCTCTTTTATTCTTTGTATAAAGTTATAGTCAATTGTTCTAGCAAGGATGGGCTACGGCCTACTCGCCTAACCCGCCTCGATCACGAATATGACAAAAGTAATCTGTCTTGATCCTTATATAAATGACGAATCATAGATTTAGGCAAGCCGAGCGAAATCAAAGTCAGTTATTGGTGATCATATTCCACTAACGAGAATGCTCTAAGTCTAGCCACTGTCTTTTTTGATGATACGATTATCGTGCGAACTCAATAGCGAGTGAGGCCCCACCAGTCATAGTGTTCACTCTTCCCATAAGAATAAGAACCCAATTCCGCATTCCTGGTTTTTCCTTCCTAGTAGCTTTTACAACATTCGTGATCTCGTGTGAGCCCTCATCTCATGCTCCTACTACTCTTAACTTTGCTGAGCGATGGACGTTTTAAGATCGCCAAATTTTCTTCCCCGTGAATTGACTTCCACTTAAATCGGATTTGACCGAAGCCCCTTTCGAGCATTAGCATTGGGGAGTAGTCAAAGATTGGCAATCGGAATATAGTATGTGATGTGATAATAGATTCTTATCTGTTTTCTTACAAAGGAATTGGGCTGACTTAAGCTGGATTTGGTATTTCAAGGCGCCACCCTTCCGTAGTTACTCTACTCATTCTCGTGAGATTGGGTCAAGTTCAAAGAACAAGGTAAAAGATCGAAAGAATGGTACTTCAAAGACCTATTTGATAATCTCGTCAACAACCAAGAAAATCGCTCTTCACTACTCGCATGCCATGAGTCCCTTCCTCAGACAGGAAACCTTAGTACTGTAATATGACGCATGTGATCCGGTCCGATTGCTTTTTTCCTTTCATAATCTTTTTTTTTGTCTATATCAACTAGAAATCTCGCCAGGATGACACCCGTTTTTAAAAATTATCTCTCAAGATGAAATTGGACAAGTGGAAAGGATAAATGTTGAATATCTAGGCGTACGCAGCTGTCTGAATTCGACCATCCTGGGCCCTCGAGCAATTTTCAATTATTCCATCGATTCCTACAAGATAGGAAACTTTTTTTCTCATATTCACAAATCCATCTTTGTTTCCTCGCTACTAACCGCCAGCTTGGTCTTACTTTTTGCTTTATTTTGTTTAATAAAAAGTGGAGGAGGAAAGTCACATCAAACGCCGCAATCCTGGCAGAGTTTCATGATTTCGTGTCAACCCCGGTAAACGAACAATAGGTGGTTCGAAATGTGAAACAAAAAGTTTTTCCCCTTTGCATCTTATCACTTTTACTTTTTTGTTATTTTGTAATCTTCGGGGATGAGCACCTTTATACCACACATAAGTCATTTTCATTACTTTGGGTCTCTTTACTTTTCTATTTTTATCAAGCATTACCATAAATGAGCATACGGGACTTCATTTTTAAGCTTTTTCTACCTGTGGTCCCACCGCTGGCAAGCACCTTTTTTAGTACTCCTCGAGCTAATCCCTCATAGTTTTCACGCATTAATCTTAAGAATACGTTTATTTACATGATGGTCATAGTTTAGTAAAGATTTAAGTGGTTGCTTTTGACTATGCTATGTATGAATGATCTTTATATTTCATAGAGATCCCGTCCTTTATTTATAGTTCTGCATTAACCGTCTGAATTAGGTGTAGCTTATATATTACAAGCTTATGTTTTTGTGGATCTTAATCTATTTACTGAATGATTTATAAATCTCCATTAAATAAAAGTGGTTATTTATTTAAAATTGAACAAAAGCGAGAGCTTTTAAAGCTACCGATTTTACGAGGCCCGGTTCCTCGGCCCTTATCGGGCCGAGCTAATCAATTCCTCTCCTGATCTTTCGAGGTAACTCCCTAGAGAATCATACTGAACAGTATCAATTTATACATCGAATCCTTTCTTTTAAATTTCCTTGTCTTTTCTTTACCTCATTTAGGGATAAAAAAGATTAAGTCATTTTTGTGGAAAGTAGTCCTTAAGTAGTGGAGAAAGAGCGAATGACTAAGATTTGCAACCGACCCGACCCCAAGGCTCAGAGACTTTTTAGACTTCACTTCCCATTTCGAAGCTGCTTAGCTTCTCTCTCGCTTTCATCTCCTTCGACCACGCTTCCTTGCCTCATTGAACTTTTTCGCAATGGCGAAAGATCTTTGTTTTGAGGTCGATAAAGATTGCATTCCATTAGAGTCTGAGTCGCACTACCATTGCATCGAGAATGTAAGAATAAAATAAGTAACAAGTCAAAACGCACTATCCGGCCCAAAAAGGATCAGAGTCGCCCATAACTGTAACTCAAGCAACTGCAAGAGGGAGCATCTAGAATACTTTGTTATTCCATCTTCGAGTCGAAATCCCGATAGACTTCTAAGCAAGAGACTTATCCTCGCTACTGTAATCCTCTTTAGCTTCTTAATCAATTGGCCGTTCCGCTTTATCGCAGTATGAGGTTCCTGTCATTTGTTTCAAAATCATCAAGATTCCACGCCAGGTCAATGTCGAGTATTATAGGAGACGCTCAAGATAACAACAGAGTAGTTGTTACGTGGTAATGTGCGCGCGAGCGCCACGCCTAACCCCTACGGAAAGAAAGTGAAGCGCTTAATGGCAAGTGTAGGAAAGCGCGGTCGGTAATCGATGTAGCGTCTTCCCATCGGCCCATTGCTAGATCGCTTATTAAATGCAATTGAATCTCTCGTCGGAAGCGGTGTAATAGAGAGGAAGACTCCTTTCTTCGCGTAGTAATGGTACCATCCGGCGAGGATCGATTCCCCGTCACCGGGTTTCATTTCGATAGCCTATCAGCAAACCTGCAGCTAATCTGCCAACAAATGAGCACGAAAGGAAACGGTAAGGACCCCAATAGACAGACGCTTTTCACATGGGCACCACTGAAGGCTCCATTCAAACCCTCTCTCGAGAGCCCTAAGACGGCCGCGCATTCCCGAGCATCACTAACCTACCAACGGTAAACATAGAGTTCCTAGTCTAAGGCACTCAAGAGAAGTTCTATAAGGTAAAGCCAGTTCTAAGCCCAAGATCTCCTGCTATTACCAATCCTATTTAGAGAAGTCTCAAGCACTTAACCACCCTTTCTTTTTTAAGAGAAAATCGGTGGCACTTATCGGGTACACGTAATAAAAAAGAAAACCCGAAAGTTCAGCTAGAGTTCTCCGTTAAAGCGAATTGCAATTAGATGAATAAAATTTTCTGCAAATTCTTTTATATTCGTAGAAGGAAAGTAGGCAGCCGACTTGTAGGTCGAACGCCTTTGCCTGCGGGTTTCGATCAAGGAGAAGGAAGAAAAAAGTGATAAACCTTCCGTCAGGGGAAAGATCATAGATATATTATCCGGACTGCATCTGAACTGCCTCGTTGAGATATTATTATTCTATTATTCTATATGATGATCGGACAAGATTTCTTTATACAATAAGCCCACGCATTCACTCATAACAGTGGATTACGCACCTATCGTGCTAATAAGAAAACGAAATATCGCTTAGCCTTATTAGTTAGTCAAGTAACTTCAAGGTCAAGAAATGGAAGAAATTAACTAAGCAAAGGATACTGAAACCGATTTAAGCAAACAACGGCTACCAAGAAATGGGCCGCATCCTTTTTCCATAAAGATACTACAGAGACCCATTCTATGAGGAGTAGTACAATGTAAGATTGCGCCGCATTTGTAGCTCAATATACAGGTGGACAGACCGAACAGACCTACCAGTATTAAGACTTATCGCTTGCCAGTTAGTTTCTCAAAATAGAGGAACTAATGAACTGGAGGTGAGCTCCTTGCTGCCAGAAGAGCGCAGCTAAGAACCCCTCGGGTATCGTCATTCAAAGCGCAGATGGAGACTTTTATACTATCTAAAGTCAATTCTTTCTATAAATTTCTACAAGATTTAATTACGGTTTTTGATTCTTCTTGTTTTCTAATCCTTATCATCAAGATGGCGCTGCTACTATTAGAAGATCAGGAGTTGCTGAGCGAGGAATAACCAGACGCTGTCATTGGGAAATTCATGTTAATGATCTTCAATCCGAGCGTCATGGGTTGAGCGTATAAAGCAACTTTTTAATTTACTTAATCGGACTTTGTCCGTTGTAGATTTAATCTCTACATATACAAACGAAGTGGTTCGTTGTGTTCATGTCTTGGTTGTGGTATCCCGATCAAAGGCTCCACTGTTTGTGCTTTCATAGCGATTTAGCCGGCTGATATCTAAGAGAGTTGTCACGATCTTTTTTGAATTGGTTGTTGTTAAAATAATAAGAGAAGTTAGAAGTCACTAAAAAGATACGGTCTAAGTCCGTCGAAGAAGAATCGGGTCTTCATATAGAAGAATGAAATATGGGGAATCTAGGACACCGAGGAGTAAGCACTAGAGTATAGGCGGTAAAGGTCGAAACGAACACCAGACCATAGTCTCTGCCCCATCAGCGGAGCATTAGCCTGGGATTAGAAAGAGGGTTCTTCGGCGCCAGAATAGTCCTCTGAGATTGATAATCAGCGCACTGAAGAGACTAACATGGCGGTTCTCGAGAGGATCGAATGAAAGAAGTCCTTTTTTAGTGCGCCTGAACGCCGTCAAGGTAGCTGCCAAAGCGATCGTAAAGACCTCCGTAATTCTCCTCCACAAGAAAATCTTATTCACAAGGCTGGCCTCAGGCCTAAGTGTTCCTTTGGATCGGCGCGGGTGAAATAAAAGTTAAGGACCTTGTGACTTCAACACGTAAAATGTGGAACCACTGAAGATCGACCCAATCCGCGATCAAGGGCTTTATTTGCTGTGAAGACCAAAGATCAGATCCCATGAATCACTGGGAGAAAGTCAGCTTTTGTAAGAACCCGTCACGGAATAACTAATAGAATATACGCCTGATCTATGATTTCATTTCAAGAGATTGACATCCCTCGCCTCCATGGTAAGCAAAAGAAAGCACTCACTCCATCATCAAGTTTTGGAAGCCGTTTAAATGCATTTATGTTAGACCCCTTCTACTCTGCCAAGGATTCGCTTATGAATTTTGCTCAATAAATTAATTTTTCGAGGTGAAACGAAAAGTTCTTATATGGAGTCCAGAAAAATTAATTAATTTTTGTGTGAATGATTAATGCTGCGGCTGAATCTGATCCAAATTTGTTGTTAAAAAGCAACGCCATTAAACTTTCATTGAGCATACTGAAATGATAAAAGTTTCAAAATACTTACTTCTAGATAAGGAACTGAGGCAGATAAGTTGTCAAGCAAGCAAGAGTATGAATCAGCGCAATTGCCGAATTACACGAGCGGGCCTTGGTGGCTTAGATGCCCATAATACCGCAACCAGCCGATCAGAATAGCACGCAGACGGGAAAGCGTCAAGATCAATTAAGAGAAGGACGGCCCGGTGAATGAAGAGGGAAATAATGGATCTTACGCAATACATATAGTTGAAATCTAATATACCTTTATAGATGTAGATTTTATGTACATTTAAGGTCAATAAAGAAGCCAGGTTCCGTATTCAACCCAAAGCCTGTGCCGCCCGGCACTATGGTAGCCAACTGATAATGGAATCTTTGGTCGCCATCACACGGTCGTGATAGTACAGTCAATAATAGACTCGGTAGTTGTCATCGCCATCGGTGGTTAGAAATCCAATTTGAGACTATAATCTTAAAGAATAGACGCATGTCTTAAGCATCCACCCTGACTTTATTTAATACAGCAAGGATTCAACTGAACAGAATTCTCAGAGCAATGTAGATCTTCTCTCTTAGACGACTAGCCTTTCCTTTCGCACTTACTCAGATACACTTTTTTTATCTCATTAGTTAATAGTAGAGCTCACCTGACTAAGCTTTGTGGCAAGACTGAGCCATATCCGAGACCATTAGCATTAGTTCCTCACCAAAGCTTCCCGAACTTGCTAGCAAGGGCCTATTCCCACAGATGTATCTCTTATCAACTAACTCAAGTAGAAGTAGTGTGACATCGATAATAATAACAAGGAGCGTAAGGCACTCGCTGTTTGCTAAATCGAAGAGAGCATAAGGTACCTTCCTCAGCTTCTCTAACATTAGAATGGGAGAAGGGATTTAAACCACTCCTATTTCTTTTGTGAAATGGAAGAAGAAACGGCGGCTTTTGCCGCGATTTAGGATGCCTTTTTTAATTAGCCAACGCCAAGACCTGCAAATGTAGTCCTACCACGCAGTGGGAGAGAACCCAACTTGCTTGTTGACACGCCAGGGGAAATAGGAGTCTCAGGTGGCGTGATTTACCACTTCGAGCTCCATGGTATTTAATGGGTCGGGTCCCACTACTCCTTCGAAAGCGCCTTTTGCGCTGAGCAGGTGTGCTTCTACTTGTTCCTCCGTGGTAATAACTCGCCATCATTTCTAGCACATAGGAGCTAGTAGTCAATGTAGGGACTCTTTTATGGGCGGAATCGGTATAGAACCGCAAATGAATGTATTTAATGCTTGCTGGATACAAAGCTCTAGCCTGTATTCAAGCTCCTAGACAGACGAGTGGGACAAGACATTTTGGGCACTTTGCACCTGTGAGGTCTGCCCTTGTAGTTACCCGTATAAAGTTCTAAGGCTCCTAGCATGTTTCGAACTACAGACCTCAACGTTGTATGTTTGAAGCATCTCTCCAGTCGAAATGACGAAGAGTGTAGATAGTCCCACCCATGCCACAAGTAAGATTGTGAATAGCTAGAAAGATTTTTATTATTTATAAATATGCACTCCAATACAACAAAAACCCCTTTGGGAAACCCATTCAGTACGTTAAAGATTTATCAAACCCATGTATACGACTACATACTATCGCCTTCCTCTAAACGTATCGCTGATCGCCGGTATACCGTGGACTTAGGATTACGCAGTAGCCATGACTTGATTCGATGTGATTCTTGACTGTTTCATTTGGTGGCTGAATTTGTGTTTGTTTTGTGCCCGAACCATTATGTTTTCTCTTTGAGTCGACTTGAATTTGGCGCCAATCGCATGTGATCCCAAGTCGGATGGGTTAGCTTTGGGACCCATGGACTTAGATCGGATGTAAGATTTAGTGTTTCGACTTGGTCTTTGAATCGATACGGTCCGGAATGGGAAGCCTTAGGATAAGAACAACTCATAAGGTATTTCACATCTTGTCTCTCTCTCCATTAGTCTTGAACTCCCATGCCAAAGCACCTCGAAGTTCATCATCCTTTCATCCCCACCGAAGCCGACCCAGCTTCAGTGTCTTCTTCACCAATCCAAGAACATCATCAATGTCACCTTAACTTAGTTATCAAGAGATATAAGTTAAAACCATTGTCTCATGCAAAACTTTTTCCACATTCAAATTAGCAACAACATGTTCTTCTTCACCCCGCCAATTCTTGATTTTCTTTTCCAAAGTGTTCTGAAATCCTCCTGGGGCTTCGATTGGTCATCAATGAATTTTTATTTCTTGGCCTCGTCTCCTCCCCACTCGATCCATTCATTAACATTCGGTGTTTGATCGAACACCTTCTTCAGCCTATCAAAATATTAAGAGGTCGAGGATATCCTCTCATCGGTGACTTTTTCCTATGCTTTGTAACCCGTGACATCACTGCAATACCATTTGCTCAACCTTATACGTAGAACTCGATTTACGACCTCACATCAATATGTGTGTCTGCTTGTCACCTTCTCCAGACTCAAATGCAATCTTATAACCCTCAAATATCCAATCGATTAACTAAAATAGACATCTGTTTATTTGGGGTACATATATAGACTAATCCCCATATTGAACTATTTAATAATTCAAATCATCATCCATACTACAAATATTATGGCCCTTCCATCTCAAGTAATATGAATCTTCCTAAATCTCCAAAGAACATACTTACCATCATGCTTATAATCACCAATGATATTATATGATGCCTAGAATCAATCTGCAAGAGTCAATCGAACCTCAATTCTTCTGCTTTCATCAAGAAGATTCTTCAACGCTACTACATCGATACTTCCTTTCTTTAAGCAACAGCTTCTTAATGAAACTTTTCTTTAAGCATACCTCCAGATTCAATCTACCCCTTGCTGCTTTTGTTTTATGGTTATTGTTCTGCCCTACTTACATCCCCAGAAATAGCAGGCCTCAATTCACCACTGCTTTCCTTCAAATAAATTTCATCCAAAATCAACAGCAACAACATCCTTAGAGTTCAACGGGTCCTTCCCAAGAAGCATTTACCTCACCAACCCCTCATGGATTCATAACTATTTGGCAACGATGCCAAAATAATTAAGGCTTTCCATTCATGACGAATAACAACTGGAGAAGGTTACCTATAATTTATGTTAGATATTAAGTGCGTATTCACAGAAGTACCTTCAATCATCTCTATGTTAAAGAGATTTTACAAGAGACACCTTATTAGCGAGCACGGGTTTCTCATACAAACCGACTTAACTTTCAGCTGCCCCCTGCGTTGCGGGGTCCTTCTACCACACATGTAGCACATTATCACCAATGATCGCCTGTAGCTTTCCCTCGCTCAAATTGCTCCAATTTCATAGTCATTCAGATGGTTCATCCAAGTCCTTTCACAGATAGATAGCCTCACCTTGCATCTTCCATGGAAGTGGAAATTTAAGCCCATCAAACGGCTCATACTCAAGTAGATTGCCTCCTTCTGCTTCCATCCATAACCCTCCTACTTTCATTCTGATGATTAAATCTCGCCTCGATACCAATTATTAGGAATCCCACACCTCCCTGCTCCTTTGACTAATTCACGGTACTTTCAAATTAATATAATAACCAGATTTCACTCAGATGATAAACTTAACAATGTGATCATATAATCTTGCTGGCTAATCTTCGTGAGACGACAAACGTAAAAGCAGAAAAGAATAAACAAGTAAAAGATTTACCATAGTTCACTCCTCAATATCGAAATAATCAAGCTGTGATGTGATCCACTTAATAACTTCATGTAGTTAATCGACACAGACTCAAGAACCCTATTCTATTTTTCACTGGGATGTTTTCTTTATAGATGGAAAACTAAGAAAACATCCAACATTAGAAGCCTCACAAATTCTAAAGATTATTTTATTCTTCTAATATTTGGGTACAACAAATAATCAACCAAGAGACTCTCTATTTAGTACACAAGAGACAATAGGTTTAAAACCCAAACCTAATAGGAAAACAAGAGAAAAAGGCCTCACAACCGCCTCAAAATGGGAAGTCCCTACCCATTCCTCGAAAAAATTTTGACTTAAAAAGTCCTCCCCGAGACGGACTGGGTCGGGACCACTGTTCATCTAGCCCCGAACTCCCCGATTTTTATGCTAATATTTCTTCATCCTCCAATGCGTGCTTAGCAACTTTCTCCTAAGCCGCAGTGCTATCCTATATGATATGTTTCTATTTATCACAAGAGGATGCCTCAGCTTACCTCGTGTTTCTCGACAAAAGGCTTGCATGTGGCCATGTAAGCTTATTCTTGTTTGTAAAGTGATTTACTAAAAGTGGGCCTTTGGCTCAATCTCGTAGTTTGTTTTATTTATGACCGAATTCATCACATTCTCAATAGTTTTCTTGTATTTTCTGCTTTTAGGTGCTCATTTTGGTGACGAAATGAAAAAAATTTTGTGTTCTTTCTCCATTCTTCAATTTAGCACCTATTTTGGTTTATCACAGCATTTGATATTTTTCTCCCGAAAAAGTAACAATCTTCATAGGTTTTTTTATGAAGAAATATCTTCCGAAGCTGTTTCCTATGCTAAATTCTCTCAATAGATTTTGTTGTATTTTATTGTGTTTTGTAGATGAAAATTTCGAACCATGTGGGGTTTATATAGCTTTCTAAGTTCTCTTCTCGATCGTCATCCATGATCACCGATCTTTTCAAAAGATTCGAGCCATCAAATTTTATAGAATTACTTTGTCCCTACTTCCATATGGGCCTGGGCACCTATTTTGATGAATAAAAAAAGCGTTCCGCTTTTTTAAGCATTTTCATATCACCGTCTCGAGTCTTCATTTTAAACCTCGCTCTTTCTGTAGAAGTCTTCATTTTACGCATCAAAGCTTCCGTAACTTCCATTTTAGGGCCAAAATAGCCTAAATTAACGTATTAAAAGATGATTTTCTATCCCTAATTTTAATTGACATTAATTTGAAAGTTTACTTTCACTTGAACCTCAAGTTTGAATTAAATTTTATGTTAATTATCATCAGATAAAATCTTAATTTCGAATTCGATTATAATTCCTATAACCCTTATTATTTTACACGTGTTCGATTTTCCTCGATTTGAATCTTAACCCTAATTGTCACGCCAGTAGCTCATACATCAATTTTTTATTTAATCAATTTTACCGATTAAAAATAAATTGAATTTTCTACTCAAATTATTTAATTAATTTTCGAATTGCCTACAACAACTAAAACACTTGGCAATATGAAAATTTTGTAATTATATTGTTCTAAGAAGATAAATTAGTTTCGATCGGAATATTTTAATTTATAACTAATCAAGATATAAATAGATAAACTCAAATCTAACTATTTCATGACTTTGAACAATAACTGCATTTTAAGTTGATGACTCAAAAACCCATTTATTTCATATTATAATAGATAGAAGATAAACCAAAAATAAATATCAAAATATCATATTCTCAAACTTAAAAATACTATATTTAAATATTTTGTGGGCAAAACTTATATTTGCACCCCTCATCATAAAAATAGTTCCTTAAATACTTTATTAATTTATACAATACTTTATTAATATAATATATATCTAATAATTCTCATGCTTACGAAACGGATTTTGAAATAATAATGATATTACCTATTTGGTAAATACTAGAACATTACTTTAAATGAAATGTCCAAATCTTAAGACAAGCCATTAAACCGTGATGATTATACCCTTGAGACATCTCGTTTTCTCACCTCCTTATAGTACCACAACATAAATAGTCTAGATTAAAAATTAACAAACTAAAAGTAACATGATATCAAGAATTAATCCGCTAATTTTAAGCGCATGAACTCTATTGCTGGTAATTGTCAACCGTGGAAGCCTTTCGCTTCCAGTGTGTTCACGATAAGCTTGTCAGGAAATCGTGATCGTAGTTCATCTCTCGACGGTAGAAAATAGAAATAGAAATTTCAAGAAAGAAGATATCATGGAAAGAGCCAAAAAGCACGGGCTGGTTCATCGAAAATATCGGTAAGTCCTTCGGTATCGGCATGTACATTGGTGGGTACGGGTGTTAAGATATTTTTCATAAGAACAAGGTTTTACATAACCATAAACGATATCTGCTTTTTTTTATAATTCACACGGCAATTAGTTTATTATTTTGTTATACTATAATAAATCAAAACCCGCATTCCGTCTCAACACAAAATGACAAATTCATAAAGAAATTTAAATCAAGACACAACCGAAACCTGCATCCGATTTCACACAAGAATGAAAAAATTTAATTTAAGAGGGATTAAGCCTCTTTACTACTAAAAAATTTTACCAAAACATTTCAACCCTACCTACCTCCACGGGAGTTTTTAAGTCTCGAAATGGCAAAGTCAACATGGTCAACACAAATATCAACTCCGCCAAAACTAAGTCAACTTTGAGCTAGTAAAAAATTAGTCAATGTTACCATATCCATCGAGGGTCGCTCTCTCTCTCCTGAACGTCCGCGCCTTTACTTAGCCCAACATCCCGACCAACTGATCTTCGATTCAAAACCCCTGGCTAACTCTCAACCCAAGCCTTGCACTTCACTATTGTGTTTCGATATATCGCTAGTCGCTTGGATCGCCTCCCCAACGGGTTTGATCTCTTATTGAACTCTCACATCAGCTATTCGAACCAAAGCGGATAAAGTGCACAAAGCTAAGTATTTCAAGAGAACAAAGCTAGTGGACACCATCTCCTTGAAAATTATCAATGTAAAATAATAGTAATTTCAAAGAGGCGCAAAGCTAGAAGTATTTATATAGTTTTTGTTGTACATATCTGATTGTATTAATCAATAGAAATACTAATTGTTTGATAAAATAGCTCTAAGGAAAAAATTATCAGCAATTGTCTCAATAAATATTTATCAATTGTAACAATTTTGAACTTAAACATATATATCTTGCATCATATTGTTTATGAGTTATTGACTCATGACCTATTTGGCTTCCATGGAATTCATACTAAACCAATTGGTGATATGAGGAGTAACCCAACCTCATAAACTAACTTGAACATTTCAATTTTTTAATGTTGGAGTTTTCCAACACTTTCCCCTTGTGCAAACACATCCATTTTTTTACCAAATTATCTCGGTTGCAATTGTCAATTTTTGAATTTTTATTCATTTTATATGTTAACTAGGTGGCTTTCATTCCAAAGTAATAATTCATAGGATTCCACCCTAAAGCCTGTGTGCTATAGGAGGAGTAACCCCACACTTGGACATTTAGCTTTTCCAAGGTTCAAGTTTTTCATAAAGCCTTGTTTCGCTTGTATCAAGTAAAACCCAACATCATAGCTTTTGAAAAGAAATAATTACGTATTGAATGGAAGAAGAATTTAGATCGAAATAAAATATAAATTGAAAATTGGTATTTATTGCTAATTTAAAAGTAGGTTCACTATAACTAGATTTATAATGATCCCTCGAGCCAAACACAACATAAAATTAAAAAATGGACTCTTCTCCTACACGCTTTTAATTGAAGTTTCCCATCTCATTTGTGGGTGGGCACACATGTAACTAACAACCACTATAGAATATTCGAGGAGAATTCTCACCCTAATGTTAGCCTCCACATAACCTTTTAGAAGAGAGGCGGGTGGACGTTTAAATTAAACTTCTAAATTTCTTTTCAAGTTGTTAATTTAAGATAGCTTAAAATAACTAACTACGTGAATATAAATTCATTCGATAAATCAATCACTCAAGCTCGACAACGATTAGTCGTTAGGATAAACAACCTAAATATAAATAACTTAAAATAAAGAAAATACTGGAAAAGTAAATAGGAAAGGTAGACAATACACAAGACTTTTATGAGCTTCTGCTCCCCCCCGACGCCGACCTCTAGCTTCCAACCTGGGATTTTGGTAGTGATAACTAGCTCTTGGAAGCTAATTATTCGATTACACACAAAACAACTTCACCTCAAGACTATTATCAAACACCAAGCCTACAACCAACTAACCCAAGCTCCAAGCTAAGGATTTCAACATCTAATCAACCAAGACTAGAAAAACCCAAGACTTCACTCCCGGAATTTCACTCTACTACTCCAACCAAGAATAAGAATCTACGCTACACCACAAAAGAATTCTCCCAACCAATCAAAAATTATAAATGAAGATTACAATAATCACACAACTATGAAAATATTTCCTTACCAAAGCATGACGAAGATTAAATACGAAAGCTTTTTACTTTTACCTTTTGAATTTGAGAGAAAATTAAATTTGAAAACAATTGTCAAAAAGGTTGTGGTTTTAAAATGTTAAGCCATAAGTGTCTAAAAATAGGTCGAAAAATGTCCGCCACAGCATACGAGACCCTTACTGGTAATTCAAGAGTCTCGACGAGCCCATGATGAAGCCGAGACAACGGCTATAAATAATAAGTTCGATGGACTTATCGAGAGGTCCATGTCTCATCATCGGTACGTAATCTCTCGGCCGGGTCTCGATCATCTGAGCTTAACGTGACCGCATCTCCTCACGGGGTCTCGATGGTGGCCAGCTTCACTGAAATAAGGATCGCTTCAAGTCAATTAAAAACTAAAATGACACAAATATCTCAGCATTAGCCTTAGCAATTCTAATCAATCGACATTGGGATTACAAACTACTGACTATCTATTTTAAAAATCACCAAGATTAAAACCGTAAAAGTCATTCTTCCTCATACTTAAAAACAACATATACTAAAGTGGTGTAGTTTCCCTTACAAAACGCCTATAACAATAAAGCACTAATACGAAGCTCCCTGCTTAGCTTGCACGCTTGGTTGACTCAATTCCTAGTCTTCAACATCCCGACAACCCTTTAAGACTCTCGAACTCTTTAAAGATGAAACCCAATCACAAGTTCATTTGAAAGCCGGAATTAAGCCTGCTTAAAACAATTTGTTATCTCTTCAAAAATGATTTGAATCGGATTCCATTATTCAACAAACTCCCCCTTTTGATTTATAACAAATTGACTTATGCTAATGGGGAGAGAGATATAAATCGTAAGCATCGCTCCCCCTCAACATAAGATTCCCGATGTTTTCTTGCACAATAAAAACAACAAACATTCGTAAATGACATTCCAACACAATATCACACAATAACAACATAACAAAATGATAAAGTGTCAAGAAATAGTTAAAGAAAACATTCAAAAACAACCATAATAAAGCCTAACAAAGCATAAGTCTAGAAACACTCCCCCTCTGTGATCATCACAAAGACTGTAAATTTTAAGTGAGAAAGCCAAATGTCAAAGCTTGAATTGAAAAGATTCAAAATGATAGCACAAGCATCAACATCGCAAAGAGTTCTTAGCTCGCAGAGCTTTTTGATTAAACCAGTGTTCCTTTTTCGAAAGGAGACCTTCCTTTTAGACTTATTTTGAAAAGCTCGAGTTTCATCTTTTTTCTTCTTGGCATTTTTTAACTGAAAAGAAAGGATTATTGTTACCATTTGTAAAGCATGATATTCATGGATGAAAGGATATATTTATATACTGGCACTGTGTGTGTATTTATTGAGAATTTAAAACTTCATTATGAATATATTAATGTGAATTAATTTTGTAAAAAAAATATTTATTATATTTTGTGTAATGAGTAGAGTGATTTGTAATCCAATGAATCATTTCATTCACCCGTAGGAATGTATTATTTTTTATAAATATATTATTTCTTAATATGCTAATTTTATTACCTTTTATGTTATTCCGCATAATTTTAGGTCAATAGGTGCTTAATTACTGGCTATCGATCCTTTGAGGTAATGAAACTAGTAAAGAGATGCATTCCTTTTTTAATTCCTTTTTACCGATAACTAAATAAATGTTTTTATTTTGTTATGTTCACTTCTTAATGATGTTCATGTTCAAGTATTTATAAAATAACTCGACAAACTAATGTTAACGCCATTCATCGAATATGTTAATAATCCAACAATACGATGACAAATATTTTATATAAAATATATCAATATTAATAAAATAATTATTTTTATATATGTTATACAAGTATCGCAATTTACTTTCACCCACTTATCTATGGTTTGTATTGATTAAAATTAAAAATATTTTTCTCTTTTTAGTAAAGCAAAGTATCGGGGTTAGACGACTTAATATCATTTTATTTACGGCGTAGGCGGAGCTATGTGTGGACGAGGAGTGTGCCTTTGCCCATCCTCGGACTTTTAAAATAGTAATTTTAACTTTTTAAATTTTAGAGAAATGATACATTGTTATTACATATTTCATTAAAATTTTATAAATCTTCATTACTTGGTCCACACACTTAAAACTTAATTTTCATTTGTATTTCTCGCCCACTCATCCATGGTTTTGATGACGCTGGAATCTGAACAACTTGACTAGTGTTTGTATTGGTCAAACACTGTAAATATTCTCTATTAGATTTCCAAATTTTTTTTGAATTGGATGAGTGAATTGAGATATATGTACGGATGTGGTACGACGAATATGGTTCATCTTGTTGAAACATTGAAATTATTTTGCTTTTAGATTTCATAAAACTTAGGCATTAGGACTACTCATTCTTGTTGTGGATAGGATGCTGACATTAATCATTGAAGCCATTACCTGGTTCTCTTTATAATTTGTTTATAGAAATGGCTACGTCAATATGTATTTTCTCATTTTTAAAACAATCTAGTAGTACTATTAGTAAGTTGAACCCAAATTAACAATATAATTACATTAATTGTTAACATTAGACCAATTTCAAACCTCATTAACTTTATTTTAAGTATAAATATTTTCATATCATAACTTTTTGTTCACTATAAGATTATTATATTCCATTACAAGTGTAAACTAAATCAATTAGAGAAATATTTGATACATATGGATTCAAGGAAGCTTATTTTTTGATATTTCTTATGATTTAAATGATTAAGGTAAAAATAATTTTAAAAAAATGAGAAATGTAGCAGCCCAAAATTAATCAAATTGAAAACTAATCACTTGGAAATGTAACAATATCTTGTAATTATATTGTGCCAAGAAGATAAATTAGTTGGATCAGAATATTATAATTATAAATAGCATTGATGTATTGAAATAAATTCTAATTATATTTTTGTTTGATGTTTTCACCATGAATAGATTTTAATTATATTTTTATAAATTACAAAAGTAATATGATGAAATATTTTTATTAAACAAATCTAATTATACCCTTTTTATATTAAATAAAATAATTAAGTTAAATAGTAATTCCTGATAAAAGGTTTTGTAGTAAAACCCAAAAATAACAATTAAAAATTCATAGACAACAAATAAGCAAAAATAATAGAGATAAAATAAATGAAGAATCATAAGTAGAAATAGTTAAGGCGTTGAGAATATCAATTTCTCTTGATAAATTGGAGAATCCTTTACCTAAACAAAGCTAGCTTACAATCGATGTCCAAAATATAGTAAATCTCCAAGCCACTTAGCCTATTAATTTGAATCCAAGTCTTTAGTCGTTCAACTAATGTTGAAGATTACATCTTGATCTTTGTTATTCATCGCCATCTAGCACCATCTACTAAATCTTTGAATGTTCAAACACTAAATCTTTCAATGTTCAAGTCATCATCATTCAGAGATAATTAGAAGACACGAAAATACAAGAAAATCTACGGTGTCAAAAAGATTAAATTCTCTCAAGAAACTCTACTTGAGTAAGTTGCTTTCGAATCTAATGTTCAAAATAGAACTAATCTTTGAATTCAAAGATATAACTTTTTGTAAATTTAAATTTTTTGAGTTGTTTTCAAGAACAAGTTGTTGAAACACTAGATCTAAGCTCAAGACAGAAATAATTTTTTAAAGCTTCTAGACTAAATCACAAGATTAGATGGAAGCATATGTTGTTGAACCCTTTGAATCCAAATAGGAGGCACCTAGAGTCATCCCTTTTAGATAGGGTGTGCACAAAATATAAATTCGAACCGACCGAAATCGAACCGAAAATAATCGAAATTGGCAGAACCGAAGAGATTTAGGTTCGAAAAAACAAAACTGACTCCATATCGGTTTGGTGAGAACCGGCCGGTTCGGGAACCACCATTCCGGCGACTCTGTCAGGCGCCATCAACAACCACTCCTCCGGCCTCGGTCAGTCACTATAAGTTTCTCAATCTCATTTTGAATTACCTAATTAAATTATTTTCTATTCAGACTATTCGGAATTGTTCTAATTTTGTATTTCGGACTATACGGATTTGTTCTAATTTTGTATTTCGGACTTTTTCCAGTTTTGTATTCAGACTTTCGGACTTGAGCTAGTGACATTCAGACTATTCGGATTATTGTATTTTCTCTATTCGGACAAGTTTTTTATTTTGTATTCGAACTATGAACTTGTTTCATTCTTCTTTTAATAAGGACAAATCTTATGTAAATTATAGGAGCAAAATCTATGTTCATTAAATAGATCTTAAAAAGACTAGCAGGCCCAAATCCGAATCCAAAATGGCAAGCCCAACTTTGGGCCCAAATCTGAAAAACCGAACCGGAACCGGTCGGAACCGATGGCATCTGAACCGACCTGAACCGATCTGATTCCGGTTTCCATCGTTAAAATAGACAGACCAGGTAGGTTCAGATATACAAATCAAGAACAGTTGAAGCAATGAGATCCCTGAAAAATATGACCAACCATAGAAGTTATGTCAATATCAAAATCATAGCCAAGTCCAAAATCAAGCTGCTCGAGTACTTGAACTAAAGCTCAAGTCAAGAATAAGGTTCCAAAGCCCCTAAATCTCTCACAATCATTTCAAGCCTTTAAAGTTCAGTCAATGTGCATACTATACGGAGGTTCGAGATCAAGCCTTTGAACTCAAATTCAAGAGAAGAAATAACGAATAAGCAGCTAAAGCCCTGGATCTTTCTAAATCTGACCAAGCCTTTAAATATAGGCGAATTTCCAAAGAATAGCCCACTCAAGCTCAAATCACATAGGAATAAGCTTGTTAAGTCCCTCGACTGGTGGACCCTTCTAAATTTAACCAAACCTCAAAAGCTAGGCCCTAGTCAAACTCAATAACCAACTTATAAGAGTCTTGAGTTATATTATAGATGCTAGCATATGTATGAGAGAACTTAACTGATAATTTAATCTCAATTGTTTAATTATATTTTTTTATCTTACTTAATATTTTCTTTAAATTATAGTTTCAAGTTATTTGTAATAATAGTTTTCCCCCATTTTCACAACCATGCTACTAAAATTTCATAAAACATAATGTAGTTATCAACAAAAAGCTTGAGGATGATAAACCCAGCCAGACTAGGCCCGGATCGTATGTGGTTGTTAATGCTATATGATTGGCTAATTTTTTAGTGGTTGTACAAAGTGTTGAAGACAGATGGTTACAACTGCCATATCTGAAACCTCTATCGTTGGTCAAAACATTGTGGAGATGTGGCTTTTATTTCCACGCTACATCTTTTGAAAAAGGAAAGCGTATCTTGGCATATACGCGGTTAGAAGGTTTGGAGAACAATTCTTCAAAGGGGATGCGGATCCTAATTCTACAAAAGGATCGAGTCTTTAATGCAAATTGACAAATGGAAAGAATTGTTGATTGAGGATCTTCCCTTGTGGGAAAGATTTTGTTCATCTGTGCCTACTCCTATTTAAGCATTCACCTTGGAGTCGAGAGTGTTCATTGCTTTTATTACGAAATTCCATAGTTTTATGAGGAAAAAGAATCAAGTGTATTTTCGCTTTCTCTGTATAGGCAGAATGTGTTGAAATAAAAACTATAAAGTTCTAACTGATGTACAACTATTAATAACACTCTGTTATAATAGTTTTGAGAAAAGTTGTTTACTGTAATATTAAAGCCAAATATTAAGAGAGTATTATGGCATGAACGAGATGTGTTTAGAAAAGGGGAGCCTGGACTTATTCACGTAGATATAGTAGAATAGGGCGACGAGAATGGGGAGCATTCATATAAGTCCCTCTTTGTAATATCTCATATTTATAGTATAATCCTTTATTGCGCTCCTGCCCCCAAACTAGGTGGATGTTACACTGAATTGGGTTACCAACTTGCGGTCTTGTGCAACTTGTCCTATTTTGTCAAATATTAGTTTTTGTTGTGTCATTCCAAGTCTCTACAACCATGTGCTCAATACTGACTGTGTGAGGCTTCGTTTACATTTTCACAAACCATGTAATAAAATGAATTCCGGGTAAGACATTTGATATATTGACAGCGATACATATTAGTCATTTTTTCTCGAAATAATTAATTATTTAGTAAATACAAAAAAAATGTAAAATAGGATATAACTAGAGTAATAAAATTTATAATTTTCCTAAAGACACCATATTTGTAATATAATTTAGCGATAATCTACGGCCAATTCAAAAATATCTATTTATTTATTTAAGTTTATGGAAGTTTATTATGTTGGAAATCAATGAGAAATGATTCGCTTTTTATTATTATGCCCGTTGAAATAATTATTATATCAAAGATTCATTTACCGGGTTGATATATTTTATCTAATTTGATTGTGTGTTGACATAGTTGTTAGTTAATTTGATTATTTCATGATTTATATATTCAATTGATGAATATATAATATGAAAAAAAAATCAACCCATTTTTATATATGTTTCACATGGCTGGAATCATCATTTCATGTATTGATTTTGATGATTTGAAGTTTATTTAATTGTTCGTGATTGAAGGGATTAAAAATTGATTAATTTGCATTTTTTTAATTTGAGGTAGAATCATTTCGATTTTACAGTGAGGTTTATAAATTTTAAGAAAATTATGAGGTAAATAAATGGCCGCTGCGGTCCATGCCAGTTTTTGTTTTTAGAATTTTTTGAATTTTTAAAAGTACTCCAAACATTAGTTGAATTTCTGGATTGTTTGGGTTTGTCCTTTGAAAAACTAGAAGTGTTTTGGTAACATTCCCACTTGAATGTTTCAATATGTTACTGATGTTCAAGAAAAATTCAGAATTATTTGAATTTTTTAGAGCCTCCAAATGAAGATATAACAAAGTTGCAATTAATCTGGAAAAACTGAAAACTGAAATGAATTACCAAAAATCGGTCGCCGAACTTGCGGACCACCTCCCGGGCGCGTCCGGTGCCGGAATTGCACGTTCCGGCCACCGGGACGTAGCCCATCGACCGTAATACGGCACCGGCCGGCGTGTCGATCGTGGGTGGCCGGAGGCCGGCGGTTTTAATTAAGATTGAGATTCGTCGTCCGTTTTAGAAAACCCTAAATGTATTTTATATAATTATTTTTGGTTTTAAAATTATTGATAATTATTAATTTCGGTTTTAAATGTTTAAATCCATAAATTTTTCATTAAGATAATTGAATATATATCTTGAATAGCATTAGAATTTAATTTATATTTTCTTTCATAGTATTTTCATTAATTGATAATTTTTGAAAATATTTTCATGATAACTTTTAAATTTTAAATTTTGGAGTTAATTACTTGTAAGTAATTATTCCATGATTTAAGTGGCTGATAATTATTGTAATAATTATCATTAATCATGTGGGAATATATTTAAATTCAAAATTTACATTAATTGATAATTAATTGTAAAATAATGGGTAATTAATTAGTCAATTATGAACACATTTAATCTCATTTCATTTAATATATATGACATTAAGTGCATTTATTTGTTTTAATGTTTTGCCCATATATATTGTTATGGAATGGAAAGGAGTATTTAGATATGACCCAGTTTAATTTATTTATTTACGGTATGCGTGCGAGGAAATGTTATGCTTGACTTCTTGAGTCATTATTTCTTTTTATTCTTGTATTCATTTACCCACAAGCACAACGTCTTGTCTAAGTTGGAGTTAGAGTAGTAGTATGCTGTGGCTGTAGTGGTATTGAAGATAGCGTTTCCACCCAAAGGCGACACTTGGAGAACCGAGGTTTCAAGGTCTTCCGAAAAGATACAAGACTTACTTGACTTTGTTAGAGTCACATAATAGGACTTATGTTGTATTCAACATTGAAAAAATTGATGTAATGAAGTCCTAAGGAGTCATATCACATATCCTCACTGAAATGTAGTGATGTTATTTATTTTTAAAGTATTGTCGTATTTGGCGAATAATATTAACTATCTGTCGTTGTCAAATAAAATTGAAATAACTTGAATAAATATTTAATTTAAAATTTAAGCAAAATGTCAGCCAATTTTAAAGTTGTGCAATCAATTGCATCAATTGAGGCACACCGTGATGGTGGAATTGTTACAATGTTGCATTTGATATATGTGATAGATCGTATTTAGTGATTTCATTGCGTTGTGGGCTTCGGATGATCACTCCCAATGTATTTGGTTTAATTGGTATCTTAACCGGTTTGTTGGAGATCTCTGAGAAGTCGGGTAGCATCTGTATGGTATCTTATTGACCGCAGAGTTATGTAGTCTCGTAATTGGTGGTTACCTACTATTGTCTTTGGATTGAAAATGTTTGCCGTGTTGCCGTTTGAATACGGGCATAATGGGTTTGGTATTAGTTGGTTCGTTATACGGGCACCAGGTAAAATTTAAGCCTGACGTATACGAGCCAATTTTACCCAAAAGTTGTGAGAACGGTTGCATTATAAAAGGCGCCTTGTGATAGCCGGAGTGCTCTGATTTTACACTTTGATATGACAATGGATAAGTATTTGAGTAT
Source organism: Lithospermum erythrorhizon (assembly GCA_019722365.1). Classification (NCBI taxonomy): domain Eukaryota; kingdom Viridiplantae; phylum Streptophyta; class Magnoliopsida; order Boraginales; family Boraginaceae; genus Lithospermum; species Lithospermum erythrorhizon. Next base: position 844 of record JADFUC010000119.1, on the reverse strand, counting down.
TGATTTCCTTCACGTTGTGGGCTTTGGATAATCCTCCAAGTAACTATTTGGTTTAATTGGTATGTAACCGGTTTGTCGGAGATACAAAGTCGAGGGAAGCATCTGTATGATATGCTAGTGACACAGAGTTATGCTTAGTTTACGTGGTGGTTGGTAACCTACTTTTGTCTTTGGATTAAAATGTATGCGGTGTTACCGTTTGAATGCGGGCATAATAGACTTTTGGTACCTTGCATATTACTTTTACGTGAATTGGTTGATAACCTACTATTATAGCGTTCAAAATGTATGCAGTGTTGCCGTTTGAGTCGGTACAAGTAGATCTTGATACCTTGTATATTTTCATGAAGAGATTTGAAATGCGGGTATTATATTTACAATTCATTTTGTAAATACGTATGGATTGTTTTGAACTACAGCTATTTAATTTGAGTTTATATTTCTATTATGTTTAGCACATTAAGTTTACCTATTTTATTCACCATTCATTGGGCAAACTAAATGCATGACTTTTATAATGTGTGAAATAAAATAAGTTGGGGAGAAATCCAAGAATGACTTGTTGATACAAAGAGATGTTACAAGCGATCTTATTTCAACCATTGCAATCGGTTGTATGCTAATAGAGAGCTAAAACTTTAAATACCACAAACATTTAAGACTGCCAGTTCAATCGTATTGTCCGTTGCATGAACTTTGGTTCAAGTGAACAAAGTCACATGATATGGAATTGAAGGATAATTAATTTTTGATTAATCCTTGAGGTGATGATGCTATGAAGACTAATGTAATAAGTATTGTCTCTTGCCGCAAACAAGTCTTAAGTGACAAGCGGTTGATCAGC
>JADFUC010001228.1:0-41344 GCA_019722365.1 Lithospermum erythrorhizon | reverse complement strand
CCTCATCCTTTCTACCTCATCATGTTTCGGGGTCTCGCTCTAACCCATGCACTTTATCGCCGGGTGACCTCAGAATTAATTGTCCCATGATTTTATGTTGTATCTCTTTGGGTCCATCTTCGGTGTCACAAAACCTTTATGCTTATGCCATCGCCACCTTTCAAGTTGAGCCAGTAAGTGTAATCAACCCTACGAGTTGAACTGTATCTTCCTCGTTGAAATCAATGAGAATTGATCCTTTTATTATACCACAAGGAGAATTATGTATCAATTCATTTACCGTTCGTTAAATGAGATTAGCGTAACTTAATGTTCACCTAGTAATTTGCCCTCGCGATAATCACTCTAAGGGCTATGACTCCATTGCCAGATCTTACTTACATATTAATCGTTATAATAATAGTAATTGGTCAATTATTATTATTATACAACTTACTATTATTCCGAGCCTGTAAGGCCACACACATACAATAATATTCGAATAATATTTCACGTAATGAAGTTAAACGAGATCAGATAATGGCAGATGTATCTCTCAATATTTATATATTTTTCAAATATATATTATTGATGAACATCAATTGGTTAAACTTGCAAGTTTCAATCAATTAAGCAATTGAAATTGATGAATAACTTGGATAAGTTATTCTCGATAGTGACTTCCGTTAGTATTTTAATTGACTTGTTAAGTTAATTAAAATGTAATTAACTCATCGCCAAGGACTAATATTTAAATAGAAGCACATAACGGTTCAATTGCTAATCTAGTTAAACCGGCTTCTTAACGGTTTTAATTTCGTGACTGCAGATTTAAAAGAAGGATTGTGCCTTTTATCATAACAAAAACCTTTAACCCCCTCTCTCCCAAGAAAGCCTCCCCAAAGAATCGAAAGAGTTTTCATTCTAATTTTATTCATCTTCAAACTCTCTAGCAACTCCAAGTACTGGTTCAGTTTTTCCCTCTTAGTGTGTGTGCAATCTAGAAAAGACATCATTTCAATGCTGAACAAGCCGGAGAGGACTTTAAAGTGGGCTTTCACGCAAGTGAGGATTCCTGGTTCATTCGTTTTCCGGGCCGTGAATAAGTAACTCCTTGTATTCATATTTATTTTGTGTTTAGATTAATATACATCAATTGAGGATCCGATTGACAATTGGTGTTTATCACGACAAATTCATACTAGATACCGGCCCTTTGTTTACTCAAGTTTCATGCATGATTCATTGATTATTTATTACGCTTTGTTAGTTAATTTGATTATTTCATGATTTATATATATTCAATTGATGAATATATAATATGAAAAATCAACTGCTCCATTTTATACGTATTTCTACACGGCCGGAATCATCATTTCAATGTATTGATTTTGATGATTTGATGCTTATTTAATTATTTCATCACTAAAGGGATTAAAAATTGATTAATTTGCATTTTTAATTTGAGATAGAATCATTTTCAATTTTACAGAGAGGGTTAGAAATTTCAGAAAATTACGAAATTAAATCTATCTGTTCATGACCCTTTGAGATTCATCCCAGATTTGTTCCAGAATTTTTTAAATTTTTACTCCAAAATATTTATCGTGATTTCCGGATTGTTTTAAAGTTCAATCGAAAAACTAGAAGTGTTTTTTATGAAATTATGATTGCACATGTTCAATAATGATATTGTTGATGTTCAAGTGGAAATCCCAGAATTTTTGAATCTTTTAGAACCCTCCAAATCATTTTTATAATAGTTGCAATTAATCCGAAAACCGAAAGACCTGGAATAATTACCAAATTCACCGGACTTCAAGTGGACATCGTGATGTGGCGCCGTCCGGTAACGACGTTCCGCCAACGGACGAGCTCACCGGCCGAGTATTCACGGCACCGACGGCGCTGCGGTCGACCGGGGTGGCCGGAGCCGGGTCGCTTTGGCTTGAATTTCTCACGTCGCTTTAGAAAACCCCTAAAATGTATTTTTATGTAATTATTTCGTTTTAAAATTATTGGTAATTATTAATTTTGGTTTTAAATGTTAAAAACCTAAATTTTTTCATTAAGATGATTAAATATATATCTCGAATGGTATTAAATTTGGATTTATATTTCCATTTTATAATTATTTTCATTAATTGATCATTTTTGAAAATATTTTCAATGGTAACTTTTAAATTTTGAATTTTGAGTTACTTATTTGTAAGTAATTATTTCATAATTTAAGAGGTTGGTAATTATTGTAATAATTATCATTATCACGTGTGAATATATTTAAATTTAAAAATTTACATTAGCTTTCGATAATTAACTTGTGTATCAATAGGTAATTAATTAGTCAATTATAATATTTATTTTTATTTCATTTAATATATGTGACATTAAGTATATTTGTTTGTTTTAATATTTTGCCCATATATATTGCTTAAGTGGACGGAATGAGGTGTATTGAGCATGACCCACGTAAGCCTCAAGGCATCAGACACAGAAATCTAATTACGACTCATATTATATTATTTTATTTATTTTCTTTGTTTCTCCCACAAGATCGCATGCCTAAGTTGGCATTAGTGTATTTGAATTGTAATTCAAGACTGAGCTTTGTGAGATTCCGTATTAAGAGCAAAATTTAATAGGCTAAATGTTAGTTTTCAAGTTTTGAAAATTTAATAGTAGGCTCAGGTCATATCACATACGCCTCTTGAATGTGCATTACTTGTTTTATTTTTTATGTTGTACATATGCTTTTCGATTATGCTACAATTTCATGGTAAATAAAAAGAAAAATAACAGTGATCAAGCCAATTTTTAAAAGTCAGGCAATCAATCGCATCAATCGGGCACACCGTGACGGCGGTAAGCTACAATGTTGCATTTGATATGACAACTGATCATGTCAGTCGATTTCCAATTAAGGTCATGCTTTCATTTATTTAATTCAAGTAATTATTTGGTTTAATCGGTACGCTGGTTTGCTCCGAGATACAAAATTCTAGTAGTATCTTGAATGTAATGCTAATGTATACAAGAGTTGGTAGTTTTACATAATTGGTTGATAACCTACTATTGTAATCGGATTCAAACGTATGTAGTGGTCAGCTGCTTGGAATTTAAGCATAATAGGTCTCGCGATACTAATATATTTCCGTGAGATTCTTTTTTTAACAGTATTTACTTTACAATTATTTGTAAGTGCTTAGCATTTATCAAGCATCGATTCTCGTTGTCTTTATTTACTTATTTTTGTAGAATTACAATGGCTACCACTCAATACTACTCCTAAGAACTCGCTTTCGCCAACACTTGAAAAGTGCAAGCCGCACACCGACTTTGACGAGTGGTCTCGAACTGAGATTCATTCTCAAGCAAGCAGAGAACCTAACACAGTATTTAAAAGAAGGCGTTCCTCCAAACCTAATGATACGCCTCCCATCGAGAAAAGGGATCCCCACAAAAAGCACAAGTCCGATATGATGTCCAATGTCTCATGCTTCAATATGGAACCTTCTGCTCCAAATTAATATGAAAAAAGGTGGCAGCATATGACATATACCGACAACTTGAGGAATTATTCCGAAGGAAGCTAGAAACGAGATATATGACACGGTCTCTGTGTTTCCTCGTGACGCTGCTCGCGAACGGAGAGATGCCGCTAGCCCTCATATCATTAAAAATGATCGCTCGGGTCGATCGAATCAACGCCCGGCACCATTGTCTCTCAAGAACTAGCTTTTGATCTCATCCTAAAGTCCTTTTCCAAAAATTCTCTCGCTTTTCATGAACTCTCTCAATATGCAAGTTTGAGTTGTCTCTCTAAACGAACCGGCATAAAGATGATCAATGGCCCCGAGATCGAATCTAGTAAGACTAAGAACTTCTACCTTCCTGCTTTGGGCGTGTCCAAAATAAGCAAATATATCTAAGAAGAAGAAGTTTACTTAAAGAAAGCCAAGGTCTGGTAACCAAAAAGTCGGATGTGAACACTACGGTGATGAAAATGTCATTATTTCGAACCTAGGTCACTTTGTCAATTCGTATAAGTTCTCACAGATGACAGTAGAAGAATGGTCTCAAGCATCACTCACCTATATAGGTATATGTATGTTATTGAAGTTTTACAACTTTTAATCTCTACTGCAAGCAGACACCGGTCAGCGTTCTCATATTTGCCGGGTAATACAGAACTCAAGTCAAGAAAAGCATCAAAGCAGGGAAACGGATCTAATGGGAACGAAGCGGTCATGCCCTCGGGCAAAGAGGATCCATCGCTTAAATTTGCCCACGGGCCTCGTTTTAAACTTATTTCCGGTTTACTGTGTACCTACTATTAGTAGGAATATTATTTATGTTTCTGTTTTGAACAATGATGGCTTTTCATTTTCAATAGATCCCAATGAATTTAGGACTGTGAACGGGCATTATTTGGTACCGCTCCTTCAAAATGGTCTATTCGTTTAGACATGATTATTGAAGCCCGTATAACATAAACTTGTAAAATTTGAATAAGCCTAATGACTTAAACCAAACATACCTATGGCATTGCAAATTACGCCATATTAACGAACCGAATCAGAAAACTCCACTCCGTGGATACTTGAAGTTGTTTCGACATTAATCATACGATAAGTGTGAATCTTGCCTTCTACGCACGACTAAGCAATCTCTTCACCGATTCAATGAACGGGCAAAGTTGATTTATCGGGGATCATACAATAATCACGTACGTGAAAGCCAACGAACACATCCGCAGCAGGGAGGTTATAACTACTTCATTACATTTATCGATGATTAATAATACTCGCTTTGTGTATCCGATGAGACATAAACACGAGTCCTTTGAAGAAATTCAAGGAGTTCCAAAATGAAGTACAAAAACCAATTGAACAAGATAAATTAAGATTCTGCCTCGATAAAAGCGGTAGTAATATTCCGAGTCACGAAGTTCAATACTCATCTTAGAGTGCGGTATTGTTTCACAACTCACTTCTAGAAGGTGAACGCCACAAAGATAATGGCGTGTCTGGAGAAATCAACCCCTCGTTGATATGGTTCGATCTATGATGAGCCTATCTGATCTACCTCGCTTATTTCGGGATATGCACTTCTAAGCGCCGATACTAAGCCTGTAGACGTCCAAAAGTCAAGCAGAGAAAACTCCCCATGAAATGTGGTCGTATACATTCCTAAGTTAAGTTTTCTCGTGACTAGTCAAGCTTTTGTTAAGAAATTAACAAAGGATGTAAACTTGCCCCAAATCCATAAATGCTATTTCATAGATATCCAAAGGAAACAGCTGTTACTATTTCTACCTTAAAAGACAGAATAAAATCTTCATCATAAGATGCTTTGTTCCTGAAAGGAATATCTCGCCCGTATGACTAAAAGTAATGTGTTCATCTTGATAAAGCTCAAGTTGATGAAGTCAATATCGATGCATCTAATGCACATATGACGCACCACAAGAATCGCACCTTCTTTCATGTAAGATCCAGCTTCGATCCACCGGAAGCTGTGTAAGAACTAACCCTGGGGAGATCCAATGTGATCGCCACTTAACCGTAGCGCTTGTATGGTGAAGTTTATCATTAGCCAACTTCTTAAGAAGAAGCCGATAAATAGCAAGTGATGTAGACAAATGGCAATAGCCATGCACTGAGACGGATTCTATGTACCAACAAGGTTCAAATCTCGCTGATTTTACTAAAATGAGATTCTCCCTATTGAATGTAAATGTAAGTATTTAAGAAGAAACATGATAAAGACGGAAACTGCCTCGATGTTTTAAAAGCCAGACTTGTAACGAAAGGCTCAAACAAGTTCACAAATATGGACTATTACTCTAAACTACCTCATGAAGGGCTACGCTTTGCTTATCCGATAATTTTAGCTATCGCCTATCATGACTATGAAATAAGACAAACAAATGTACCAATTGCTTCCTCGAATGGAAATTTAGTTGAGGATGTGTATACGGTACAACCTCCGTGCTTTACATAATTTAAAGGACTCAAGTAACTCCTAAGCAAACCAAGTTGCAAAGGTCCAAAGAGATACCAAGATAATCCAGGAAAGTCACTAGATTAGTGAAGTGCATTCCAGTATCTCGAGAAGAATCGAAAGATGCTTTCTCTTGGTATATGGTGGAGATGATTTGATTAAAGAGTCACCGGTACACCGGATGCCAGTTGTTTAAATTGAAAGACGATTATCGCTCTCTTGTCTGGTATGTATTTTGTCCATGAGCCAGTGATTCTGGAGGAGTTCCAAGTGTAGTATCATGTCATTCTACCATGCACTGAAAGTACATCGCAGCTGGGCTCAAGCCGCTAAAGAAGCATGTTGATTAAGAAATTGTGATTGAGCTGTGTGTAAGACTCAGCATCGGCGGACCTCGGCCCGCCACTTTCAGGATTATCGGGGCGTATTATACCAAGCCAAAGTTAAGCCCGAGCACATCACAAATCCAAGCACGCACTAGTAAGTATCACCCACCAAAGATATGCTTAATAGAGGATATCAAAGTATGTAAAGGTAGCAACAAAGTGCCAATTGCCGACTCCCTACCAAACCACTTAAGTCGTGCAAAGATGATTTGAAGATGCATCGAATATAGGTCTTAGACAGCCGTCAGAGGGCAAGTAGGTTGGCTTAGAGTCGATGTATCTATTATAAGTTATGTGAACAAATATTTGAACATTTTTGCCTCTTTGCTATCTCTAGTATATTTGTTTACTGGCCTATATGTTTAAATTCCTTACATATGATATATGTATCGATCCTCGATGCAGTTGAAAAGCAAACTCCCTAGGGTTAGTCTATGTTTTCTAGAGAGGCAACATGAATCGTTGATTGTGCCTCTTCAAGCCTAGAAACATAGGATAGCCAAAGGCCTTGGTCGATGCCAATACAGTTAGGCATGCTAATTATACGACTAACATGGTTTTGATTACCGATCAAGATCGATCACGTTAGCCTCGTTGCGACTAGACAATACCATTGGTCAGCCGGTCCTATGACTTAGGAGTCAAAATGTTTTATTTAAACGAATTCATAGACGATATGTATATTCCTGTCCTATGATATTTGTTTAGAACTTGAAATTTTGACAATTTTAGACCTACGATATATAACTATCTGTGGTTATATAAGCTTCCCCCAGATTTTGACTACGACCAAACGCTCGCCTTAAATGTGATTATAACTTCATGTGCATGTCAATACACAAGGAGTAGAGCGAGCAGATGCTGATATATCGAGGGATTTATCCATCCTCGATATACAAGGAAGATCTCGACCTCTCACAGCTTGGTACTTGGTTTATGCGACCCCATAAATGCTTGGCCCCGCCATACTCGAGTAAAGCTAAAGTCAGGGGTGTTTCATGACACTTCTTATGGTTAGCCTGCCACTGTAGATTCTGGATAAAGGAATTGTAAGGTAATCGCCTGCAGCAAGTCAAAACCTTATAGAATCGATTCCATTTTATTATGCCCGCCGCGACAACGCGTATCAATTCATTTCATCGTTCGGTTAAACGAGATTACTGCAGCTTAGTAAGTTCACCTTAGTAATTGTATATTAATAGTGTAGTTCTCAAGTGATATTTTTAAGCGTTAAGGAGCGATTGCTAGATCTTTACTATTAATTTATAATAATAGTAATTGCTCAATTATTATTATACAAATCTTACTATTATCTCGAGTCATGTCACACACATACAATGATAGTTCGAATAATATTTCATGAATGAAATTAAACGACTTTTATGCACAGATATATTCTAACATTATTTATATATTTTAAGTCACAAATATATCGATGAACATCAATTGGTTAAACTTGCAAGTTTAATCAATTAAGCAATCGGAGACATAAATAACTTGATAAGTTATTCGGTTGAATGTATCAGTTAGTATTTTAATTGACTTTGTTAAGTTAATTAAAAAGAACAACTCACTAAGGACTCATTATTTAATTAGAAGCACATAACGGTCTAAATTAAGTTAACGAAGTTAAACCCGATTTCTTAAATCTTAGTGAATTGGGATGCTGGTATTGAAGAAAGTGGATTAGGTTTTTACTTCCATCAAAACCTTTAACCCTCTTTCCCTTAAGAAAGCCGGCCTCTCCTCTTACAGAATTTGGGAAGAGTTTTCTCTCTTCCATTCTTATTTCATCTTCAAACTCTAGCAAGTTCAAGTACTCATGCTTTCTCAAAAGGCGCAATCTGTAGGATATCATTTCGTGTCGAACAAGCTTATAGAGACTGGCCTTTCACGCTGGCTGCTATGAGATTTGGGTTCTTTTTCGCCTTCCATTGCAATGTAATAATTTTATTCATACATTTTTATATTTTGTGTTTAGATTACTATAAATCAATTTGAGGATCCGGATGTATGAATTTGTGTTTGTCATGAATAAATTCATACTGCATTCTAACACTTCCTCTCGCTTCTTGCAAGCCGGGGTAGTTGTTTCGAGGTAATTGGGCGTACTGGGCGCCTTCCTCGTCTTTTGATTTCGCTTCCTATTCTGTAGTATTTAGCATCGTAAAAGTGAGATTCTTCCACCGTGTGAATGGCTTTCATCCTGCCTTTAATCGTTTTCTCCATCCGATCCATCATCCAATACTTCAACACGCGGAGTATTGAAAATTGTTGTCATGATCCGTGGTCTTCCTAGTAGGATATTCTGTGACGTGACTGCATCTATCGCTGAAACTCGAGGTGGTTTTGGCTTCCTCTATCACTAAGCGAGACTTGCTTTGCCAAGCATTCCCCTCCCGCCTCAAGTTAAACTTTGAATTATATCATGACTGTAAGTCTTGTGGAGATGCCCACAGCCTTTAATGTTCAGAATGTAGGATATTCACAATCATCCTCCATCTACCAAAGATTCTCGCTTATCGATTTTCGCATAAGTACCCTAACACACATAGTGGCCTCCGGTGCCATGGGTGTACCATCTTCTGCAGTCTCCATCGCAAATATAATTTAAAGTCTCAGAATACTGGGCGGCAGGCCACCCCTTAATGGCTTTCTCCAATAGTTGAGCTCTTCACGACTTCTAAATTACTATTTTTACATGACATGCTTCAGAGTCCTCATCATCCCAGTAGTCAGCCTTAATTTTCCTTAGATGAGCTATTTTCCTGCATATGTGCACTCGACATCAAGCAGTCGGGACGACAAAAGTGACGGTGATGCATTCTAGTTTATACATTGTCTTCTCCGCAGGTTATTGCCCCCCTTTCTTGCAAGATCCATTACTCTCTTTGAATATGGCAAAACACTTTTTGTTCTCCTTGCAGATTCCATGTATACCTGTGTCAGTCTCCATGTTTACCTCGTGTCTCTTTGACTTCAGGAGTTCTATGAGCTTTGTTATCAATAGCTCATCAAACATTGCGTGAACGCCGGAGTCAAGGCGGGTAATCCTTCTCCTCGCATTCTTTGAGCGGTGACGCTCCTTCTCTGTCAGCCTCCAAATTTCGACCTTCTTAGTTCGGAAGTGGACTTTGTTATTTTGTAGAAGTCACCATGCCTTTCTAACTCGAGGTTTCTTTTTGGCCTCTTTATATACTGCCTTCAGTAAGAAAAGCCAAGGGGCAGAGGGTACGCGTGGTTTTGTTTCCAGCACAGCCCATTGCACGTATTCGGTGCTAGTCAAGCCGAAGGCCTTTGGGAGTATTCTCAATGTTATATCGCAAGTCCCAACGCATCTGATGCACATGCTTATAGCTGATGACCCCTGAGTCTTCATCTCAGGCCCGACTTCCATCGAGATTAATTAAGTTTTAACTGCCTTTCCTTTAAGCTGGTAGCCACTCTACGCTAACCGTTTCTTGCGCTGCTTAAGGAATCTGCCTCCAAATTAAGTCCACTTATCTATGGAAGCAGCTCCAAGTCAAGATACTTGATCTAACGCTGTCTGCTTGCCAGAGGGAGGAGCAAACAAATCGCTTAATTCACTTCTATCCCTTCTCAAATTCCCAACATTGTCAGACACCAGCGGGCTATGTGGTTGCTTCCTCAGGGGATTCACAGCCCACTTAAGTTGTCAAATCCTTGGGCGGCCGATAGCCTTTGGGCATTTTCAATTGGAGTGAGTTTTAATGTAGGTGCATATGAAGGTGCTCCCGGTCTTCATGACCTTTTATTGCCCTGTGATAAAAATTTTCAAAATACGTGAATCATTCCATCTAATCGGAACGATAGGGAGTTTCTACCGTGTTCTCTATCGTCGGCGTGAATGGATCAAGATGGATAAGTGAGGGATATTTTTGACGTTCATCTTCTCTCTCATCTTAGAGGCATTAGGGCTTCTTTACTTGTAGCATCTTCATGGTTTATATTTTCATCTTTGGCAAGTCTTCTGCAATATCCTCGTTAAGGCAACGCATTCATTCTTCCTAGTAATACTTTGGAAATTGAATCTTACTTAGTGTCAAAGTCTTCGTATCTAATTCCAGCACACCCACCACAGATCCCTTTAAGTGTATCATTGCATGTAACCACCATTACTTTGCCTCGATGCTCAACTGGCCGAAGCCCTTAGCTATGGGTGCAATAAGGTTCCTCTACCGCGCCCTTCTCTCGGCCATGACTTGATCCGCTTATAGTGGCCTAAGTAATATGTTACCCAGAGACTTCAATAGTGGACGCCGCAGGATATCTTCTCGACTCCTGGTCCGTGTATCCGATTTTGATCGGCTCATGGCACCACTCCTTATAGGATTTTTGGAAATATGGTAGGAGTCGGAGACAAAACCAAACATCTCGGAGTCGCAGCGATTTATGGTAATGATACCCCACTGAGTGCCACATAATCAGAATGCAAAAGCAATAATCTTTTTTAATTTATGATAAGGCTGCTAGAAACCTTACCGTAGGAAACATTCTCTCAAGATGTGTTTTATCATATCAAGAGTACGATCGTCCAAACTATGAGTCCCCAAAGCATGAGTGACGATTTATGGTATCTGCCTGGCTGACTTCGGGTCGGCCTCGATTGAAGCTGCGGCGAGCTCGACTGAGCCGACGGACCGATATGTACTCTATTACGAAATGGCTGTATCCATCCCCGGTCTCGAGAGTTTACTCAACCGACTTGATACGGTCCGAGCCGGGAGCCTTAGCGCAGCCGTATTCCGTTGGCTGTGCTCGGAAAACGGATCTCGGTCCTTGATTTGATCTCCGTCTTATTTCGCATTCGACGGACTTATCGCAAAGCATCCGCAGCTGGGGACTTGGTGCCGGGCGTAAAGTAGACTCACCTTCTCGCAGCGGCCTTTAGCTCGGTACTACCGTCTCCTCGCAGGACTTAGCGAGGCCTGCCTTCGTGGACTTGATTTGGTTTCTTTGCCAACGCTGCTTTCAAATTTTATACTGCCAGAAATTTTGGGCAAATGTTGTCAACAGAAGTTGACGATCGCGATGCAAGGGAGCCTGCTCCAACCTTTGCTGATTTATACCGATCAACCAGACATGGGTGGCCTTAGTAGTTTCCCACCGAATCCAAATGATGGATCTAACGCTTTTGTATATTTCATGCTATCTAAATCGATTAATCAAAACTTGATTTATCGCATTAAGCTCATTCAAGATTTTGAATAATCGTTTATTAACCTCAATATTCAAGCGTTCTTGAGAAATATAAGTCGCATTCTCATAGCTTTTGCTTCAAACTTGAAGAATTACCGTGTTTATGCAAAGAATCTTAATTTCAGCGCTTATCAGGGCCACTCCTGATGTGTTTTCCACCACCACGTGGTATTTCACGCGTTTAAAAGATTTAACGCTGGTGAAATTTCAATGATCGTATTTTCTGTGTTTTCTCTCAATATTTTCTAATGTTTCTCTCTTTGTAGATTTTCTCCCATATCTTTTTTCCGATGGAATTTTCGAAAATCTGAGGGGGGGTTATATAGTCCTCCTCGGCTTCAATACTGTCATTGGTTGGTTTGTTTTCGCGCCGATCACTATCCAACCGCTAATATCGGAGCAAGATTTGAACCATTGAATTTTTGTGACCATTTCTCGGCCTCCAATAATACAAAAGAGGCGTTTCGGTATTTCAGAGTAAGATTTCGTATCCTTTTTCTGCGCCAAATACATTGCCATACTTTAATTCTAACCTCTTTAGCCTTTATTTTGAACCCTATTATTTCCAGAGTCTTTATTTCTCGAGCCGTTTCGGCTCGAACCTCCATTTCAAAGTCTCTATGGACGCCCATTTTAATGTAATAAAATTTTGGATTTTTAGCCTCGAACCCTAATTTTAATGAACATTTAATTCAGGGCTATTTTCTCGGAAATTCTTATTCGACTGAGGATTTTACATTAAATTTAGAGTTCGATTGAGAACCCTAGCCACGTGGCATTTCTTTAGTGGTTCGATTTAATTAATTTGATTAATTCGTCTTAATCAATTTAATTATTATTTTAATAAATTTCCACCGTCTACAATATCATTCATCATAACAAAATAAACATACTGTATTTACCTGAATTCACAATATAATGTTGATAATTATACACTATTTTTAATTGTAACACGAATCAATTATAATTCAATAAAATATTATACATTCCAATGTAATAAAAAAACGTAAAAATGTGTACCTGTGCTACAAGATGATTTGCACTATCAATTATCTTAAATGCTGAGTTTCGGTTGATTTTGATTATCTTGTAGCAACCTCTTTTACTTTTATCAAAACAGATACTAATTGTACATGCGGTAACGTCGCTCCTCCGTACATTGAAACGTTTCCTCACTCGAAACCATGGATCTTCTTTACCCATGTTAGTTTCACTCCATTTGAAAATATTCCAATCTCCAAAAAATGATAACCTCTGCATTTACAATAAAAAGAATTATTTTCATTCATTAGTTTGCCATTGATGTTTGATAACCTTAATGTAATTTTCACCATTAATACTATCGGGTACTGAAGAACACATACCAATAATAAGTTACATTGTCAACTTGGACTTAATAAAGCGTTATTGTTCATAATAACTTCATATGATACCAAAAAAGTCTTTAAAAAGCTTACACAATAACGTTTTAATAAATATAGCATGCGAGTACTGTATGTTATAGCTACTATGATTTTTTTTTTTACTTGGAAAAGCATACTCGTAATAAGTTAGTTATTGCTTCTATAAACGAAACACTACCATCCTAAGAATTTTGTCTCATATTGGTAGATTAAGTCTCACTGTGAGTCTGTGAGTAATAATAAGGTCATGCTATAGGTTAATTCCATGTTGGTAATTATTTTTATAATGAAATCCCGTTTATCATTAACATGTACAGTATCAGAAACAATCTATGATTAAATTCATGTATGAGGGTGTTTGGCTAAGTTTATATATTTTTTGTCAAAATCAATTATAAATTAAAATTAAAAAAAGTAGCAAATTTTAACATTTTGTTTTCTAATTTTTTTTGTTACAACTTATAAATTGAATCAAGTAATTTCTTAATTACTAGCTAATATTTAAGCTTTATCTGTGTTTACCCTTCATTTAATAGTCATACAGATACAATTTTTAGTTATATCAACTTTTTAATATTTTACTCTTTATTGAAAAAATAAATACTATAGTTTTAGTCATAAAATACTATTTTTAGTTATAGCTATTTTTTATTCTTTCAAATATTAAATTACTTATCATAAAGATAAAAAAAAAGTGATATATAAATGAGATATCTTTATAAGTCATTAATGAGTCCGGACGTACATATTAGTGGATTAAGATATTCCAAGTGAGTTAATAACATTATGATCTATATATTTCTACTATTATTAAATGATTTTATGATTGAATCCATAAATTCTTAACAATTAAATATTAGAAGACCGATTATATTACTACCATATATATACCTTTCTTTGGATGGAGAATAAGGCTTGACCTTTGGAATCCATGAGATTCACTTCACTCGAACATTTTTCTTGATAATTATCAATTCGAAAAGTAATTTCTCCTTTAGAGTTGAAGGCAGTACATCCCTTTCCATTGAACACTAGGGATTTCATCCATACGGTGAACGTTTCTCTTGAAGCTGTTATGTATTGTGAAGATCTTGAAGACATTTCTGGACAAATCTTCCCCATTTTATTTTTTGTTGCAGCTAAAGGTCTCACTCCTACAAGAAATAGGTGAGCTCAACTTTCTTTAGAAATCGACTTTTTAATGTTTTAGCTAGATGTAGTACATATCCATGCAATATAATGGACTATATATATATGAATGAGAGAATGATGGCTCTCAAGCAATTCTCATCAGCTTTCTGTATATAGACTAATTTAATGTGTGGTTCATATAGTTTGTTATAGTTAAAAAAATAATTAACTCACTCTAGTGGGGCATTATTAAGATATATATATATATATATTATTATATATATATGTATTATTATATATATATATTATACTTAATTCTCTGAGTGTACCTAATTTAGTTTGTCACTTTAAGTACCCATTGTTTGATTTCTTGATTAGCTGTTGCCTTTTAGGTACTTTCTTCTTTTTATTTCTATCAGCAAATTAAAGTGGATGTTAGTTTAAACTGATGGGTTCAAACTTGGGGGAAGTTAAATCTTCAATTTACATGTAATATATATATATATATATATATATATATATATATATATATATATATATATATTTTCATGTGTAATTATAAGTAATTGTCGAAATAATTAAGAGTAATTAATTGGCCAGATTCTGATTTGGTACCGTGACGGACACGATGCTCAAATGGTCGCGTAAGTGTTTATCATCGCATAAATTGTCCCACTAAATTAACACCACCATTAAATGTTAACGGAGAAAGAAAATTTGGGTAAATTTTTTGTCAAAATTGCTAATTTAGATAATATTTTGGGAAAAAACATAAATTTAACAAAATTGAAATTATTGATTAAACCAAATTAATTTCTTCTTAATTAAGTTCATTTTTTCTCGAATTTATATTTTTTCCCAAAATAATCATTAAATTACATTTTTGGCTCAAAAACAGGGGAAAAGATCTTGTACAAACACCAATATGGTGTAAACTCGTGCAATCTTTCATAAATGTAAATAGGTTATTCGTTAAGTTAATTGAAGGTTGATTGGGAGTTGACCATCGTTGGCCAGGGATGACCCGGCGTTGGCCGGATTGTCTCAAAAATTCGTAAATGTGTTTAGAGTACATATGTACCCATTAATAGAATACATTTGTATTATCGTATAAATATCTGGAAATTTACCGGCGTTAAGAATATGTTGTTATAGATTTTTTGTTCATAGATTTCTTTACAGAGTACATTTGTACGTGTAATGTATTAAAAAACTTTCAAAAAATTAAAAGAAAAAAGTTTGCCGTTTGCACGTAACATACTCTCCATTAACATTTAACGGAAGCTGTTAATTTATGAATGAATTTCTTTGATAGGCAGCAAGGGCCGAATTTGTGCAATTATCTACTTATGGGGCCAGCTGATAGTCATTCTTAGGGCAATTTCGACAATTACATACTATAATTATATGATGTAATTTTTTTTATCAACAAATTAAATTTTAATATTATATGAAGTTTTTGAATCTATATATTTCGTCTTTCAATGTATCGATATATCTTCACCAGCACATGTTCTTTTAAGAGTATAACAAAATTCAAATTTGTGAACATTTTTCCCTAATGCTATATCACATTAACTAAGATGTTTGACTGATAATTTAAAAAAATTTAATTGTACCTCTAAGTTAATTATATCCAAATATATTTTATGAAAATTAAATTAATATATAAGTGATTAGTATGTAGCATTTAATGATATATACGATTAAAATGCAAAAGTACAATAAAATTTGATAAACTATTTATCTAAAAAATTTCTCAATTAAATTGAAATGAATGAATTTATTTCTACTTAACTGCCTTAACAAGGAATGTAGCAGGTATGTGTGAAAGATGCCCACTTGCATGTAATTAAGTCAATGCAAGGTCCAAACGCGATTAGTGCTTGCATAATGTTGATTAGGTGGAGATTCAAAGTACTAACATAGATCAATAGAAGTGGACAAAATTATCTAGTCATGCACGTAACTGCAAATTTAGCCACCGTGGTGAATTTTTCATTACAACCATTTTTTTAATCAAACGATAAGAATTAGAAATTACATATAATATTGTTGGAAATATGAGATATTAGATCTCATAAATATGCCCGTTGAATAATATGATTGTACAACGGATTTACTTACATTTAATTATATTCAAACAATATAAGTTCAGATATATATTTCATCGTTAGACACCGACATATTACATTAACTCGCATCGACATTGTGGGTTATGATGTCTTACTGTGCCCACTCATAATCTATATATTATAATGTTCGGTTAACATAAATTAATATATTACTCTTGTCAATCGAGCTTAAGAGGTCACACACGATAACATGATCAAACTATAATACTATATAACTTCCCGGCTTAAAGTGTAACTATGTAAGACATCAGCAAAATTTCACCTTGTTGTTCTGTGCCCATGTTCGACATTATAGGAAAGAAAGCTTCGAATTTCTTTTGTTGAATCATTATTTGAATATTCTACTTAGCTTTTATGTGCCTCTAACATTTAGTTATAGCCGATGGCTAAAATTTAGGACCCAAGTTGCCTATACTAGCCACTTTTAATAAAATCGCTTCTCATTCATTAATCTTAGAGAAAAGCATGAAAGCAAACCTCTCTCCCCACCCCCTCTTGTTCGACAAACTGGGAAGAAAACTCGAGCTTTTCTTCCTCCCAAATTCCCTTTGTACACTTTAATAGTTCTAGTAAAATGGAAGAAGGGTTTCGATCAATCGCTCGATGGACTATTCTGGCATAACCTACATGTCTGAGCCTCCTCCTCGATATTATTCTACCGCAATTTCAAGGTGTACAAACACGCTATGGAGACACGTGTCGTCACCGCCGGCAAGTGTAACGACTACCCCAAGTCGGCCGCCTGAGTTAAGGTCATCAACAACTCCATACACTGTAGTCACCGATCGATGGATAACAACATAAAAAGACTTCATTGGACATTAATAATCATAAAATACACTTTTTGTCCATCGTGGCGAACTAACAACATATACAATAAAACAGTGAACAACATGATACAAATTCACCTTACTTATACAACTTAGGATACCCAAGAGTCCAAAATACAACATAGGAAAAATATGACAACCAGACCCCTGATTAAATACAATGCACAAGTCTAACAATATACAAATTGACAACAAAAGGGAAATGACTGATGAGGATTTCCTATGCCACTCACCGGCCTATCTACTTATCTTCACCGCAGCCTCTATCAATGCAGCTCTTCTCAACAACCTCGCCGATCAACCTCTAACCTAGGCATAAACGCCCGCCCATGTAGAATAGGAGTTAGCTATTGCCGAAGTGAATACAAATACCACGTACTTGGACTTCACATATACATATTCATATTATATAAATAACATATGCTTTTATACATCAACCAAAGCACACAATGAATAAATACCACAACTCACATAATCCTCTTTATACGATGTTACATAATACTATTACATGAGCTTATAATCATAATTAACCCATATTCATTCAAGGGAAACAGCCAAAGACAAAGGCATCAGATGAGGAATCCACTCCAAATACGTACACATGAGGAATCCACCTCCAACAATACACACACATGAGGAATCCACCTCCAAGTAATACACACACATGAGGAATCCACCTCCAAGTAATACACATATGAGGAATCCACCTCCACATAATACATACAGAATCCACCTCCACATAATCGATGAGGCCTCTACCTCCATCCTCCGACCGAGGCTACACCCCTCAATGTGCATATTTCCACACCAAACCTCCGAATCCACCGGGCTACCCACAATATGCACACCACACCAAACTCCCGGCCGGGTCACCATCATCCGCTAAAGTAACACACAAAGCAATCAAACACATCAAAGACACACCCACACAAAGACACAACAAAATCTCATAACATGAATCATATTCACAACTATCCATGATATAAATCATAATCACTAACATCGCACGATATGAATCATAATCTCACTATTTTATCATACGAATCATAAATCACAATTTCCACATAATATCAATCATAGTCACACAATACACATATCAGAATAATCCCAAGATATCACATGTAATATATACAACATAATATATATGAAAGGTCCCCATCGTGAGATTTGTACTCACCTCGAGCCCAAAAGCAGTAATAATGACTCTAGGCAGTCCTCGTGCTAGATCCAGGCTCAACTCCTATTCAAAGAAATTATACATTATAACACATTTCGTAGAATAACCTCTCTTAAGCATCTATATATACCCCGAGTGTTATACTCAATGCCTCTGTCGACATTCAAATTTACAAACTTTAGCAATTCATCCTATCCCCAAGATTGGCATACACTTTTAATATTCCAACATAACTACATTCTAATCGCCAACTTCGTAAAAATCTCAATATTCGGTCTCGCTTTATTACCCCAACAATAACACTTTTTGCCACATTCTAATCAATCCAACAATCAATTGACAACTAATTAATCCATTAAATACAACTCTCCAATTCAAACGCTAAATGCTATACTCTAACTTTCCCCAAACTTTCACTTCACCCTCCCTATCCATATCCAAACCAATAATTCTATACCCAAAACAACTATATTAAAGTTCTCTAACCTCATATTACAATTTAAATTTAATTTAAGAAAAGTCAATAAAAGTCAACCTCAACTTACACCACTTTCTAACCCCACAACGCTCAAAGTCACCGTTAATCCCCTTATACGATACTCGACAATTTCTATGCCATAATAAATTCAAGATCTAAGTCAACAAAAATTCATAAAGTCAACTCTTCAAAACT
Organism: Lithospermum erythrorhizon; assembly: GCA_019722365.1. Taxonomy (NCBI): domain Eukaryota; kingdom Viridiplantae; phylum Streptophyta; class Magnoliopsida; order Boraginales; family Boraginaceae; genus Lithospermum; species Lithospermum erythrorhizon. Next base: position 22,407 of record JADFUC010001228.1, on the reverse strand, counting down.
CAAGAAATATTTCAAAGATTTGATCTTTCTCACCTAGATACGGTATTTAGGATGACGAGGAGAAGCAAATCCACCACTTTGGATCTTGAGTTTAAGCTAGATAATCGATGGAAATGGAAGAAAATTTGAGAGTGGGGGGGAGAGTCAAATTTTCGCCAAAGAGGGGAAAGAAGGCTTGGATTTAAGATCGAGATACTGTGGTAGGTGAGATATTTGTGAGGGGAAGAAATTTAAGCTCCGCTTTCGCTTCTGCTAATTTTACACTTCCGCACTTAAATTCAACGGTAAATCGATTTTGCATTGTGTTATTCCCCGAGGCATATATTATTACTCATCTCATACTTATTTCGATATATCGCTTTTATTCCAAAATTATTTATACTATCTCCGGTCCCACCACAAACCGAATATACCACCAACCGAATTCCATTTGTCAATTCTCCACTACTCAACTTGAAATTTTAATTTCACCTCAAATACTCCACCGAAACTTGTATACTATCAACATACACCAAGAACGGCTTATTTCAAAGAAGCCAGTTAACTCACCATGACTCGGTTTTCGATTCGGTCAAACCAGCCGATCAACCAGCCGATCTCGGTCACTGGCTCGACCGCCTTACTTGACCCGACCGCAGTTATCCGACCCGACCCGCCCGATTCGACGCATCTCGATCCGGCCGTTTTGGTCACCCAATTGGCTGGCCCATGGGCTCTTCTTAATGAAAGTAACTCGATTCGCTAATGGCATTTCAAGCTGATCCTCAGAGTCCTTGTTCGACTTCGACTTGGAATATTTAATAATTTATTACGCCCAATTATTTTGGTTTAACCAAATTTAATATTTGACTTAATCAATTAATTTGACATATTTTATAATCCTAAAAATTTGATATTATTTATTTAAGTTATATTATGAATATAATTATAATAATAAATTCAATTGTTAATTATAATTTTATTTGGAATAAATATTCTAATTAAATTAGATGTGCTAAAATGTTGCGATTTTATTTACAAGTCTTATTTCCGACAAATTGATATTTTGATATCAATTAAAATTCTTTTGCCTCAATTTTAGTTGAAAATTGGTTCAATCAATTAAATTTAACTATATTAATTGTTCCAATTTGATTGGATGAAGTTTTGATTGATATTTAGAATATAATTAAGTCTAGAAAATTATTTAACTACATTAAATAATTCTAATTTGATTAGAGCTACACTCAAGAGTTGAATACAATTAAACTAAGAGTATAATTTAATTAAATTTCTAATATCGATTAGGAATTGTAATTGAAATTATTAATTCGAATTGATTCTTTTAATTAGAAACTTTGATTTATTTGATAATTAATATTTTAGAGTAATATATTATCTTGAATTAAATGGTGTAAAATTAATAAATAGTATTTTGCTTAAAATACTAATTGTTTAATATTAAATAATAATACACTTAAGATACGTTTTAAGTGATATGTTTGAATTGAATTCAAATATATATTTTACATGTATTTTTCGAAATATTAATTGTTTAATATTAAATATTAATACACTTAAAATACGTTTTAAGTAATACATTTGAATTAGATTCAAATAAATATTTTACACCAATGCAATTGAATTATTTATTCATATTGATGAATATTCCACCGTGCACTTTGTCGGGCCGTGTACCAGTGGCACCACCCAAAGTTTTGATTTGTTTAGGGTCATATCCTATTCTCGACCAGAGGTCATAATCCTTTGGTCCCATGGTTTCAGGCCGAACTTTTTATCCACTAGCCTAGTGGCATGTGCTTTTAACGGCACCGAGGCTACGCTTCAAATACCGGGTCGTTGGCAGAAACAGCCTCCTTCTAACGCCAGCGAGTTCATCGCCCTTTCGGGAGGATCGGGATTCAACTCGGGAGTTTCTAAGGCTTCTTTGCTTCGAGGCTCGCTATTTTCTTTTTTTTCGATAAGATTTTGCCTCTCGCAAAGTGCGATTCTTCGATTGTGAAGAGATTTCATCAGCCTTAATTGTCGTTTTTCTACACCCACTTCTAGTACTTCGTAACTCGATGTAGTGTAGGGAATATTGGTCGCTATGGGATCCATGGCCTTCCCAAGAGCATTGTATGTGACTCGGCATCGATCACATGGAACCATTTATGTAATTTCAGCTTCTCCTATTGTTATGTGTGCTACTTCTCCCAAGGCTTTAATATTTTGACAACCTCAGATCAATATACGAGAATGTCAGTACTGCCGGTAGATATTCCCAAGAGTTTCAATGTTTGGAGTGGTAGGATATTTTACGGCCGACCTCATCTACCAACATCCTGCCGATTCTCCTTTCTTCACATATATATCCGATACATAAAGTGGTTGATCGCGGATCAACATCTGGGTAGCCTTCAGACATGGGCTGATGTTAAGGTATGGATATTACTCGTGGCCTCTCTAGGTGCCTCTTGGTACTTTGCCATGAATCTTCTTCTATATCACACATGACATGACCTCCGGCTTGAGTCACTTGAGTAATTGCCCATGCTTCCGGTTCTAACTTATTTCCTTCCCAGATTTCTTGATTTCAAAGAGGTCGGATGACTATAAAGAAATGGGTCATAGTCGAAACTTTGTATTTTTCCAACACGATTGCCGATCTAAGCCTATCACCTTCTCCTTGAATATAAAGCATCATAGGATGACCCAAGACATGTGGTATATGGAGTAATCCAACTCTCAGGCTTCTATTTGCATTCTCAAGGTAGCCTGGGTTCTGTGCACTTCTATGAACTTGGCCTTTAGCACTTCTTCGAACATCCCCTGAATGTTGTGAGTCAAAGAATGGATATTTTTTGGCTTGCATTTCTTTTAGTGAGAGACGTTTCTTCTCACCGAGGTCAAGACCTCCCTCTCTTCTTTTAGTTTTGAAGGAAAACTTGGTTAACTTTGTAGTCACCGCATGTGATTCCTTCTTCTCGCCCTAGGCCGCCTATTGGTCTTTTGACTTCAGATTTAGCTCTTTCCTGCAACGGCAATGATCCTCTCCCTTGTTTGCAAATTTATGGTTAGTTCCATATCATGAGCTTTGGCTCCATACCCATAAATTTCGCAATATACTCAAGGAATGTATTTAGGTCCCACTGCCATGCCTGTATGCACATGTCACGGTTGATAAGCCTACAAATTATCTTTTGCATTTAAGGCACAAACTCCTCCATCGGTTTATGAAGTCTACTACCGGATCATCTTTACGCTGCTTAGTGTTGGTTAGTCAGGATCATGCTAACTGCTCACTGGTGCTAAAGCAAGAGAGCTAGAACTCTATTCCGCGCCTAACTGCCGATATGGTTGGTTCTAGTTCGCTTACCACTAAATTCATTGCCTTTGAGTGATCATACGAACCATTTGACCATGTGATCCTCATGTGTGCTGGCCGTTGTTACATGTCTCAACAAAGTGAACTATGTACCGTTGGGGGTTTCTAACTCCGCCAAACTGGCTGGAATTTGGGAGGCCGATACCATGAGGCATTTTAGTCGGGTCTATGCAGTGAGGCGTAGGCTTGGATGTAGTGAGTACGAGGGAGCATCTCACCATTATCTTTTATTACCCCAAAAGATCAACTCCCTAAGTTGTGTCATGGGATTAATTCCATCAAATTTATGATAATCAAGGCCACAGAGGCCTTTTGTTGGGTGCCTTGAGGCATACTCGAGGTTTCACAAGGAGACATTTGAAGCAGGTCTCTGTGTGCTCGAGGAGTAGGCACCTCTATGGGGCTCGCCTCTCTCGAGGCTAGCTTCGTCGCTCAGGTTTGAGACTTCAAAAACCCTATTTCTTTATCTTAACTAAGAAAGTGAAATAATTTGAATTCTTTTTTGATTCATCATTTCAATTGATAAATTAAAACCAGAGAAGAGGCTGACAGAAAAAATGGTGGCTTTGTCTCAATACAGGTTGTGTAGTCACCTCAATGCCCTTCTTCATCTCGATCATCTTCTTCTTCCCACGATGACACGAAAGAGAACCCCACCACCTCACGCCCCTTAAAAGTTTTAATTTATTTAACCGCCTTTCCCGCATTTTTTAATGAACAAAGACGGAACTAGACTAAGGAAGTCATCCGTGCCCCTTGCACTTCCTAATGGGACTTTCCTCGTTGATTTCATTATGAGAACAATGAAAGCACTGCATTTAGTCTGCCACAAAGAGAATTGGCCGCCCAGTCATAATGATCCCGCAGACGCCAGAACACACATCGGATTGTAGGGACAAGCAGGTTCCACTCATCAAAGCGCCGAGATGTGGCTTCATCGGCCTATGTAAGTCCTTCGCTACTTTCAAATAAATAATGACCATGTAAGGTATATTCTGAGGAGGACCCGGTTTCCAGAAACCTCATTTTGTGACCTAATGCTAGCTTTCTCTCGTCGAGTCCGGCCCAGGAAATGGTCGCCATGGACCGGCCGTGTTTTCTATACAATAGACCTCAAGCCTTCTTTCCGAGACCGACCAAGCATTTCATTTACTTCCCACGTGTCTAGTAACTATACCACATGAAACACAGCATCGCTCATTCGTATCAATGAAACGAAAAGTCATTCTTCAAGCGCAAAGGATTCAAAAACAATTTCTATCAAGGTGAGCTCGCTTATCTTCCAAATCCGCTTATCTTTGTATAAAATGCTCGGGCCCCTTTCCCCTGCCGACGAAGCTTTTAGAAACAAGCGCATACGCATCACTGTGAAAGCTCCCTCCCTACCAAGCCACAAGTATAAGTGACTCGCCACCATGAAAGCAAAGAACTATTCTACTCGACTGACAACAAAATAACCAAAGAACAAGGATTTCCCCGAGTCGATATCTTCCACCTCAGGCGCCAAACTCCATAGGTGTTAATTGAAGGGCACTCCCAACTTAAGGTCAAGTGTCATCATTCCACCTGAGTCACATCCGCGTAAAATAGACATTCAGAAAAGTGTATCTTATAAGAAATTCTATCCGCCGCCTACTTCATAACTTCTCTCGCTTACGCTTATTAGGCACGGTCACATCTCGATCACACAAAGGTTCAGTGCCCAACCATTAGCTATAGACTCCCATAATGAAAAGCTAGAGGGATCTAGAAACCCACCACTCATAGCTATTAAAGAAAAAAGAAATCTTCGCTTTCCCACGGCATTTGTTTATCACTCATAAGGCTTATATTCTGCTAGTCGGATCGGTATATAGTATGACTAAGGCACATCGGGAATAAGGTTCTCACTACCCTTCCTGCTGTTAATTCACCGGCTTCCGCCTTGTATTTACATCCGCTTTCAAGCCATAGATATGATCAAGAGAATGAGAGGAATTTCTCTTTCATAGTGTCGTAGGTTCGATCAATAAAGAAATGGTAAGTGAATCAAGTACGACTGTAGTTAGCTCCTTTTTAATCGAAGCTAGCCCCATCCAAGCGATGATATGCCCTAGGATTGACTACACTTATCTTCACCATTAGAAGTAAGAGCTACAAGGACCTGTCAGATAGCCTAAATTTCCTGCAGTCAAGCGTAACTGTGCCTGACCGATTCCTTTCTCTAGATGTCAAATTCAATTGCTTTTTCTTCGAACGGACGTAGAGGAAGTGTAACAAGCATCAATTGATGAATAACCTAGTTGAATGGATCTATCCGAATCTCTTCTGTCTTAGAACAAAAGGAATGGCATCTAACCCTTTCACGAATGCTTTTTTCCATCGTGAGGTCTAATCGACACGCCGAGCTATTAGATACGGCATTCTAGCCCTTTTCCATTCCTCGGCTCTTACACATAAAAGAAGGGTGCTTTCCTATTATTCTAGCTCTAACTAGGCAATATGGAAGGAAGGGAATCAATTAGCAATGGGCTTGCGTTAATTCTCAATCGATAACAAGGCGAGACGACCCCTGCGGCGAAGGACCTCGATGAGCCCGCTTGCCCGCGAGCACTGTTTGCATATGAGCCGCTTATCATTCCTCTGTGCTATAGTTTCATTCAAGCCTATATTTTACTTACCAAAGAGATCCCCGAGCATTGGTAACGAAAGAGACGCTGCACCGTGGCAGTGGACTCGTGAGCGAGTCCGGGGTTTTGGCTCTCATGCCCACCAGACAATCAAAGAAAAGGGGAACCTTAGTCATACGCAATGGGTATAGACTCTACTCTCCGCCAAGCACTAATGGACCACTTAGAATAGACCGACCGAAGGTTTCAATTGCAAGCTTTCCTATCTCTCTTTTGAGTGTGGTATGAGTATAAGTGTCTTAGTGTATATAATCTTTTGTTCCTTCTTTTGTGTAATCCGATTATCCTTTATTTCATTTCTTCTTTCCCCTTTCTCTAATAATAAGGTAAGCCCTTGCTTTTTCTTGTGCTTCCGTTCAATATCTCCCCTCTCCATTCTTTGAGTTCTGTGATAACATTTCCTAATTGGGCTTTGTAGGCCTCGTAGTGCATTTCTATGTAGCGTGTTAAGCCTCGTCAATCAATCTCATAACTAAAGTAAGAACGATCGATAATAGCGCCTTGATTTTAGGCATAGAAGTCAAGACCGAATGATACCCGGTTGGCTGATTGAAGTATTAAAGTCTCTTTCTTTTATGTATTGAAGTATGAGTGACTCTTCCAAATAGATATTTCTATATTGTGGAATCACCAATAGACGTGACTAAGACGATTCTAAACCTTTGTGGAAAAGATATGAAATGTGGTTGATAGAGACCGAAGTCGCCTAAACTATGCCAACTAAGGATTTGATTAAAATGTAAGCATTTTGATGCTTATTACCTTCTAAATGAGCAATGCAACCGGACGCTCAAGAAAGATGTAACTCGAGCGAACTTTCGTAAGTGGCTTTTTTTATCAGCTGGAAATGGAAGGATAAGGATTTGCTGCTTTCCACTATCTCCTTCCATGCCAATTCGGGCAGGAATGCATCTATTTCACTTGCTCTATTAGCTAATTGCAAAGATTCCTCTTCTTACATTAGATTAGCACCTAATAATAGTTGCCAAATAGACCGAATGAATCTTATGCCGTAGTAGATTACCTTTCCCTTGTTCCTTAACCGCTGATCCTGAGCAAGTAATATGCCAAAGAATAGAAAAGAAAAAGTAGCATCCTAATCCGCTCCAGTGGAAGGTTGGTCGATGCTACTACCGATACGTAGAAAGACAAGGACTTGACATATCGACAAATCCATTCTATCGCTCTTTTTTTTTTTTCAAGTGTCTTTTATAATGGCAAATTTATAACCTCTTTCGAATGATGTATTTTTCTCATACTCTCAATCTTATTGACGGATATGTAAACTAGGGATTAAACAAGAACTTTCTTTTGCTATTCCCATTCATCTCCTTTCTTCTTTCTTCATTCAATGTGAATAAAGACTACATGGCTAAGCTTGATTCCAAATAAGCCATCAACTGTGTATATGTAGGCATATCTTATTCCACTTATTCCTTTTACAGAACTTTTCCGCCTATCTCAATCAGGCATTCTCTAAGTGGATCTGATATTCCACTCAAAAAGTATAAGACAAGGCTCCTTGGTAACAGTGGCGGTTTTTTTCCTAGTGAATACCCTGTAATGTCAATGTTCATGTAGATTCAGTCTTCCATGTCGTAGGTAGTTCACTTACCCTTTTTCTGTGGAAGAAGTCAGCCATCAAATTTGCTATCAGATAGCGTTCTCCTCGCATTGTGAGTATTAAAAGGAGCACACGTACCGGGTCGAATACAGCTCAACGGCAAGGCCCGCCCTTGAGAATACTAACTATCTTTGTCTTTCCTCGATTCATTGAAGAAGAAGAAGTAGTCTCATAGCCTATCCAAGAAGCCCCCTTTAGCCGCTTCTCTTTCCTTTACTATCAACAAAGAAAGTCAAGAATACCAAGGCAACGCATTAAATTCAAGTAGTTGAATTAGAGTAGGCATAGTGGAACTAGGAATGTTAAAGAGAAAGATATTCTTCGTCGAGAGTCGGCACTAACTAATAAAGAAAGGATGGTTGGCTGGCTGGCCCGGCCTAGTTCCACCCCTATTACCTCGGGCCACAAGTCAGCCGCTTGAACGAATCAAAGAATTTCGCCTCCGCTCGTAATTGAAGCCGTAAGATAAAGAGTCACCGGGCGGAGAAAGATTTGAAACCTACCAAATTCCCAGTGGGAGAAAAGAGAGGCAATGACTTTCGTTTTGGTGCCGCCTAAAGGTTAAGTTCTTGATTTGGTTGTAAAGAACCTCACTTAAGCAATTCTTGTTATTGTTATTCTATCTTATAAGTCAAGCTCCTATATTTCTCTCTTCTTTTCATTGATCGCGCTTAACGCTGCTTTTCTCGCTGTTCTTTTCGTGGGAGATCAAGACTATAGGAGGAAAGAGTGCATTAGCCAACATTCCCGACATGGACGGTTCAAATTTCAACCCGATCCAATATTATATCTTTCTCGTGACGCTTCCATCCAAAAGCTTTATACTAACTTCTCTTTACCACCACTGTCAGTATGATTGAGGAGATGCCCGCCCGCTTTTTTGCCATCCAACCTGAATCCAATTTATTCCTTTTTATGTATCGGGTGGTGGAACTCGATTCAATCGAAGGCTGTGAATCGCCTTTCTCCTGGCAGCCGACACTACTACAACTAATACCTAAGAAGGAATTCTATCTACTTGATTGGTCAGAAAAGTTTTTAGCAGAAGAGAGGCATCATGAAAGTGACTTCAATATAGCAAATCAAGGTGAGCTTTGATAGGTAAAAAACTAATGTGAAGGTCGTTTTAAACTAACAGTTATATAATAAAAGGGAATATTTTGTTTTATAGAAAAGTGGGAAGGATCCAAGCAAGTTCCGCTTTATTAGCGTAGTGGCTATCGCCATTTATTATAAAAGAATGAAGTGCACTGAAAGAAGATGGATTTTGAATCCTCGAGGACAAAAGCGAGAACGGTAAAGAGTCTATAACCGAATTGTCTCCTATAACCGGTACAGTGCTCTTACCTCTCCCCTTCTTACCGAAACCTTGATTTCATCAATCCTTTCCATTTTATATCACATATAAATATCCCGCCTCTCATTCATCCAACAGGACCGCCATTCTATTCTCTCAACAAGGCCCCTCCTTTAGACGAGGGGACTACCTTCTCGCTTTACCGCTTATCCAAGCCGGCCATAATAGAATAGATAGGCCAAGCTTCTCTCTTTATTATCTCATTGAGGATATAATCCTTCCTCGTGCAAGAAGAATAGACAGATAGATTGAGAATGAGAGAGGGACGGCATGAATTCTTTACTTACCACAAGAAGGAACTACCGCCAAACGCCAACATCACTTACTCCTCCTCCGAAAGTACAAATTTTAATAGAGCTATGACCGACCGTAAACAAGATCTCATGGAGTTCTATCGGTCTACTGCTGCCTCCTGCCTATTCCGTTTAGGGAACGAGGATAAGGCCGAATTTTTGAATATTGTGTCAGTTCTAGTCAAGCTCCTAAGTACTTCAACTCATACGAGTTCGGCCCTTTCTTCACGCCTCAAGGTGTAAAAATCAATAGCGCTTATTCTCAATGGGTCTACTTTAGCCTTTTTTTGTAAGAGTTGCTTTCTTAGTTCCGAACCAAATTTCAAACTCTAGGAGATAGTCATTCATTTTATCAAAAAGAACTATTTGAAAGTGGAAATGAAGTGAGGTCAGAAAGAGTACGATTCCCTTTTTCAATAAGATTTCTCCCCTTCCATCCGATCCTCTCGACAGTTCTTCTCGCTACAATTGCCAATTCTTGGTCAATGAGATTCATGGACGCATTCGATTTGATTTTGGTTTGGAACCCTCTTTTCTTCAAATAAATAGAAATGATTGAAGTTTCATTTGGAATTCCTATTATTGCTATCGGATTATTTCGTATTATTGGCTTGGTCGATTATTCCTATTATCGTTTGGTCGGATTATTCGTAGAATCGCATATTTACAATACGTACGCTGTAATCCGTTGACCTTGATTAATTAAAATATCTTTTGATTTACTTTATCCTTTCTTTAATCCGCAGGATTCGTGTTGTTCTTCGCTTGTGAAGTTATCATTGTAATTAGACCTAACAAGAACGGAATCACTGCAAGATTTGAACCTACTACATCGGGTTTTGGAGACCCAATGCTCACCGAACTAAACTAAGAGCGCTTTCTTATCACAAAGAGATACGATCAGAACAAAAAAGGATTCTTTTCTATCTCCAATACATCTCGGTGATGCATATCATATAGTCTCATAAAATGAAAATATGTATGTCCAATTTGAATCGATTCAATAGGATCCTTTGTTACTACTCCAAAGGAGAAGAATAGGTAGGGATGACAGTGGATTGGAACCTCAGGATATTTTATACCCAAACAAGGTGCTACCAAGTCGCTACATCCCTTCAATTTGTCTACAGCCTCCTATTGTGTAGAATCCCCGCCTGCTTTCTCCTTCACATCGTTATTTCCTCCATCTATATCCAATTTGTCTTGCCATTTTCTTTATTGATTTATATACTACTCATCCCGCCGCTCCTACCAAGGCTTACTTCTACTTATGAGCAAAGTGGTCTGAAATAATCACTTTTTGAATAAGCGAGGCTTCCCGATAAAAGATTTGCCATGGGCGACAGAGATCCCACCTCCGTAACTGGCCAGTAAGCCCGGCCCGCCAGCCTTCCAATCTGCATAAAAAGGTGAGCTTAGCGCGAAAGCTTGTTTTACTAAGAAACTAATAGCAGGTAGCGTGGACTGAGTCAAGGCTGAAAGCCTAAGGCGCTGCTAGCTCTTGCTCATTAGCGCTTTCGCTTTTCACTGCGGCGGAGCTTCAATAGTTGCCGGCCTAGAGTAGCAAAATTATTAGGTTTTTTCAGGCCCCTTTGATATGTTATTAGTCAAGCTAGCGCCTTTATAGAGTCGGTGTATTCTCGCTATCAATGAAAGCCAAAGAAAGACAAAAACCAGCCGCTTCTTTCATATATAGATCGAGACTCCACTCAGAGTTCGATTCTCCTTACTCATTCCATACTGAAGAATCATAGAAATCATCTCGATAATAACACTCTTCCTATTTCTTTTCAATAATATCCGACGATCAAGACAATTCCCGTGAAACTCTTTCTTCATTTCATAGAAGTGAATTTTATTCTTACGAAGAAAATAGCATTTCTATTGATTTGTCCATCGGATCGACCTATTCTCCGATTTTGAATTATCCGCCGCTACTGCTCTCAAGGACTAGAAAATCGGAATAGCAAAATTCTTGGGTCATCTCAATGGGTTCGTAAACCACACGCTTTTCTCGGATCATCATACGTATTTCCACATATCCACCTCGTGAGGAAGCGTCTTTTCTGCAATGGATGACCAAACCATAACTGGTTGATATACCCGCGTAGATCCGATGATTGATGAAGAAACACCAAACATATCCTGCATTAACTTCGCTTCCCACCGGGCGGCTAATGGAAATAGACCGACTAGCGGATATCTCGTGTTACTGCTCATAATCGGGTTTGTACACGAACGCGTGAGTTATACCAAGTACTCAAGAAATTATAGACCACTTCAAATCTGCTTTGAGGGATAATCTAATTCGAAAAATATCGATCAAAACTTGAAACCCTGTATAGGTATGCAATTTTAAAGCACAACAATTGAAATGGGTAGTCCCAGACAGGTATCCATCTACTCCCATGTTCTCATCTTTCTATTTTTCACTCCATTTCGGGTAAAGTCTCCCAACTATATTTGAAAACGAATTGTTATCCATAAAGACAAAGAAAGTTTTCTTGTAGTTCCGCTTGCTCTAAAAGGACGAAAAGACTTGTCCGAAATTGCCTTGGTCCGACCAAGAAAGGTAATGGGAGTCTTTGGGTAAGAGTGGCTCCTATCTTACTGATATTTCCGAAAGCGTTCAAAAGAGCCGCCAGAAATGAAGAGAGAAAGTTGCACTTTTTCCCCATTTGTCAAAGCAAAGCCCCTTCCCATTCTACCCGCTGACTTTTTGTACTAATGGTCAGCCTCAAGGCCCTTGCCTCCCCATCTTTTCATTTCTTTGTCGAAGTTTCCGGTTAGGGAGGATTAGACAAAAATTGATGTAAAAAGAGATTCGGGCCTCCTCTTCCGCCGGATCGCCGTAAACTTGACCGCCTCCTTTATACTATATACTTCGTGAGTTTCCCTTCCTTTCACCCCGCATTACGGGCGATTTGTTCCGCCTGAGACCTTCAGGAGTCCGTTACACTCGCGGCATCGAGTTCACTCTTTGGTCAATTCTGCTTTTGCTCTAATGCCCTGCCCATTTCGATATATCGGGTTGTCGTGAAGGGAGCCCGAAAGGGGCATCCGCACAAACAAATAAAAATAAACCTCCGAGAACAAATAAACTTAGAAGAAAGCAAGAGTTTTATTTATCATGATCACCGTGATCGAAGGCGCGATCAAAGGTGATGAAGAGGAAACTGCTCTTGTAAAGCAAGGTTTTTCAAGTTCCACGAAGGCAAAGTTCTTGCTCGAGGTCCCACCAATACCAATAAAGATATCTATTGTGTTATTGAAGAGTCACAAATAAAGTCGAATTTGGGATCGATATGTGAAGCTGCATCGGCAAATGGAGATTCCAAGACACAAGAATAAACAAGATGGATGCACGGATTTTAATAAACCTCCAAAATATGCCAATTTAACGCCGGCGATTTATGCATGGGGGCCGTGAGGGGAGGGTTCAACCTACTCACGAGATGAGGTAGTGTAGCCCACTATCTCCATAGTATCTCCATGACGGAGAAGGACATAATTAATGATACCATATGTTCAAGTAACCCCAATTGCGAATATGCTTCAGAAAGACCCATTTTTCCGATCGTATGCTTTCTCAAAATCCATACCTTAATGTACCAGCCATTCATTGTAAATTAGTTTTAATTCTGCCTCTTATTCATTCTAATAATCTTTTTTCCGCACAATGACGACTTCACTCTGGTTTGTCAACCAGGATAAAAGTTCTGCATCAAGTTATCCGGCCACAAGCTTCCTTCATAACAAGCCTGAACTTGTTAGCAAATTCTTTTTTTTTCCAATATTGTTGATTTGAGTTGTTTTGCAAAGAGCCACTCACGGCTTTGGGCTAACTCACCTTAGAGGCCTTCCATCCCGATTAAGTAAATTGATCTAAATTTTAACAACTGAAAAGTGCCTCATCAGTTCTTCATACCCTGAAAAGTCGGGAGTCGATTCTCCTTCGTAGGCTCTAGAGGATTGGTTCCGAGGACTTTGGCTAATGATGAAGTATGAATTAACCCAATAGCGTTCGATTTTCGCAGTTTAATCTCTTTTTCTTTCAATGTCGCCTGTATGTCCCATGTCGGGGAATCCTCCTGCTAACGCCTCCACTGCTCGAATCGATATTCCAAAGGCCTAAATCAAATTGTAGATAAGCAGTAAGGACCGCTAATGCCACATCAACAACCTTCCTCTTGTTCCGGCATATGCCTCTTCTTCTACGTAAAGAACCAAAGTCCTTCTTCTGCACCTCGTGCATTCTTCCTAAGGCTAACTCAGCGTGATTCATGCCTATTCTCTTATTATCGATTCAACTCGCCGGTGCCAATTAAAGAAAGAGGTCCCACATCCCAGTATCATCCGATGCTACTTCAATCCGGTCGAGTTTACGTTAACCCAATCGCCGGCCGGAAGGTCTCGCTATGGTATGGTTTACCAAACTATTAAGCGAAGTTTCCGGTGTCCTATCGAACCAGAACTCCAAACTCGGCAGAAAAAACGAACTACGTGGGGGAGCGAGGGGGAGCCACGGTTCTTGCCTTCCTGTAGAAAAGGTCTTGGTTTGGTATGGCATTAGATAATACTTGTTAAGTGGTTACGCTGGGCTTATGTAGTGCTGGGCGGGCGGGGCTTCTCATGTCGACACTGAATAATCAATTAGAATTCCTTCATTGAAGTTAGTGATTGCTCTCGGCGGTGTGTGATCACCTGTGAAGAAACACTTCAGATGCTCTCTCTCCGCCCATGCCAATACCCCGGCCGTTCCGCCGGTGCCAGCGCCGGCTCAGGAATCACGGAGCCTTCCTTTACTTATTCAGGGGGGATTTTCTTCGGAAATGGAATGATTGATAGAATCAATATTTCATAGAAGAATGACCGAGGCCATAAAATCCTTTCACACCCACACATGTGGCTGATATATAAGTAAGTTCACACACCCTTGACAAAAAAATCCTGTGATCCCTTTACTGCCACTGATCGCTTGTATTATTTGCACTGCTTTTCTCTTAACGGGTGTATTTATGTCTAGTCTTTGTCGCCTCGACTGGCCGATGGCCCTGTGAATCCGGCTGTTCTGAGTCCAACTGCTCTAAGACTTCTATGTACCTAGTACCCGCCACTAAAATATTTGAAGGGATCTCGGGAACGCCTCAGCGCGCAATGCAAGACAATTCACCGAATCTGTTGGCTCTACCCGGAGGAGTATGAAATCAACAACGCCTAACCCGCTTGAGCATTGAGTGTTCCGCCAGCTTGAGGAAGTATGCGATAGGATCAAGGCCGAAGCGTACTGGGTCATACCAACACACATCCCCCTTTACTTAGTAGGGCTTTGAAGAAAGGCCTGACTGCTTTTCCTTTCCCCGTCCAAAGATTTAGAATCCAAAGCCTAAATAGGAAAAGAAGCACCACTAGGCCCAAATACGGTTGAACGTCAAGTAGGTCCGGAGATTCATTCCTTACTAAAATAGGAAGGTGGCCGCTATCCTAAAAATAAGCCGGGCAAGCCTCAATCTAGCGGCTGGTCCGTAACAAGCCTTTGCCGATCCATGAGGGTTTTGTTGTTACAAGAAGTGCTTTTCGCTGCTTGCGCTCGACTGAAGTTTCCGCCAGAGGATTGAAAATGAGGCGACAGAAATGGGCCAAGGCTCCTTGCTACGCCTCCAGATGTTCGTGACTATTTTTGGATCTTCGGGTGTGTTTGAATCTCACCTCTTAGGTCTTCACTGAAGGATTGTCCACCTTCTCAAGCGCCTCTACCATACCCTTTAGAAAGTGACAACGGAGGACTTCCATTACTAAATGGAAGAACTTTTCTTTATTTGGCTTACGTGCATTATAACTACCCCCTTTTAAAAACTTATTTAAATGTCAACAAAGAAATGAAAACATAACTCTTTGCTTCTTGTTCTTTACTCTTTAGCCTCGCTTTTGTGGAGGTCTCTCGTGTCTACGATGCATCCGATCGGGCCTCGCGGATTTAAGAGAAGTCTTTTCCGATCTTCCACTAAGAAAGGTATCGCCACGACAACTCCATTTGTCCGCAACTACCTGGCTCCCTATGGTTTAGTAAAGGAGTGGGGGATTTGATTCATCCGTCTATTTCTATTCATTATGAACTAAAAAGTGTAAGGCCGATAGCGAGGTCTTAAAACGCTATACAATGGTTATTCCATTTTGCTTTCAAGAAGTAGGCGACGCGAATCTATGTTTTCTATGTTTTAATAAGATACCAATTGCTTGGATGCTTGAAAGCTCCTTTGTGATGACTTAAGTAAAAAAAAGATTTAGGTTTGTCTTGTGTCTCCGAAACAAATGGTCCATTTATTGACGGGGCGAACGTACTTGATCAACCCGCTGGTGGATTCACAATCCACCGCTCTCATCCACTTGGCTACATCCGCCCCTACCCCTCAAGACAAGTTTCAGCCTCTATCTAATGCATCGTATCCTTTCCGAACTCCCCTACTACACGTGACACGAGCCGAGATCAAAGTTTTCAACAAGTAGAAGCCTTTGCAAAGCTTCAAACAAAGAGGTTGGCCGTTTCACTCTTACTGATTTGACAAATGATGAAGTAAAGAAGCACCTACTCCTATCAAAATGTGAAAAGTAGTAAGTTCCACTTGAAGAAGCGAGCCTCTATCGCAGAAAGCCATTGCGCGCTAACCCTTTGTCTTGTATGGGTTCCAAACCCGCGCACCTCTAAACTACAAGCTTCTTTGCTCTAACGGGATATCACAAGCCCTTTCTACAAACCTCTCTATAATATAAGAGAAGCTCGAAGAGCTTTCTTCGCATGCTTGAGCACATCCTCTTTCTATTAGTAAGGTTGTCAAAAGGCTTTCCTTTAGTTCCCTTTATGACTAAACAAATCTAATTCCTTTTTTAGGGGTAGTGGGGCGTTAACGCAATATTCCTTCACTGCTTCGGCCCTACCTATTCATCTCTTTTTCAAATGGATATTTAGGTATAGATCTTTGAAACCGTATCAATATCCATTTGTCAATAAATCTATCTATCGATAGAAAGATATATATCTCTATATGATCTATCTCCATAGCTAAATATGGAAATAGCCAATACTTAAAGGGCGTGAACTAAATCTAAAAGGTTCTCATTGTCCCGACATTAATTCTCCCGACGATGTCCCTTAAAGTGGGAAGCTACCACTCTTTCTTTCTTCAATCGTTCGACGTACAAGTGGTTTGCGCGCTTTCCTCCAATCTACGCAATTCTCCGCTCTTAGTTCTTGATCATGTTGGGCGAAAGGTAGTTGTAGAGGGAGCCGTTGTAGCGGCTTATTCTCTATTTTTTTTTAAATCTGGAAAGAGCTGGTCTTACTTATTCGTGGAGGATGAAAGAAAACAAAAAATAAAGGGATCGGGGTGCTTTATGATCTGAGAAAGAGAATGGGCGGGTTGGTGTGTCATCGTCATGGGAACTGAGGAAGGGGGACGACCACCGAATTCATCCGAACGCTAACACGAATAATAAACGAAATCTTGAATTTCAGAGAAACAAACGAAGCACTTATATTCTCGAGCTGAGGTATATGAAGAATAGCTTTTTGGTCCCTTTCGCCCAAAGGGAGTTAGATATCGCTCTTTCATGTCGGCTATCGGTTCACCCCCGTAAGGGATAGTATCATTCCCGCCGCTTCCCCGTTGTTCATCAGTCACTGACGCTTCACTATCCGGCCGAAAGGTGGTCCTGAAGCCCCCTCCCAGCTAGCAAGACGAGATCACCACTTCTCTCAAGAATGGCTTCTTAATTCTTCCTCTAGGCTTATATGTCCTTTCATAGATTCTAACCCTCCGGCTGCATGCATCTCCATGCATGCATTCTTTCTCGTTCGAACCTCCCTACCTAATATCTAATAGATAGTTCCGTCTCATGGAGCCTAAAGCTTTAACCATGGCAAAAGGCAAGTTGGCCTAGTCTCGCCCAAATTTCGCCTCTCTTCGACTGCTGTGCTGCTCAATCTGTTCTTCGCCTACCAATCTTTCTTTTCAAGGTTGAGCTTCGTTCAATTTAAGCTAATGCTATGTCGCTCTTCCTTCCCTTGTTCAAGAGAAAGTAGACTTTACCGCCCAAACAAAAGAGATTTGCCTCTTTGACGATCGATTGATTGGGAATCAAGTACGAAGGGGTTGATTGAAGTGTGAGATCGGCCAAGACTAAGGCCGAGCAACTAGTCGCCGCAGATCGACGCCTATCTATCTCTCCCACGCCCTACTCCTATAAAGTATAAAGGTCAATGAAGGAAATGCTCGCCATCTTTCTTACGGACGTTACCTAAAGTCACTACTTTATTCAAGTTCACCCTTCGACTTCTTCCATTCAAAAAGGGAGTGTCTTTTTTTCCTATTCTTTTGGTAAATAGCATCTTGGAAGAAGTCGAAGGCATTATTATTGAAGGAAGAGATGGCTATCGGTCAATTGCATTAGGTAGGAGGATGCAGACTCAGCTCGAACTGCAAGTGTATTCGCTTATTCGATTCCATCCTCAATCCAACCCAATATGGATTCAAAGTTTGTATCTCTTTTTTACTTTTCAAGGACAAGTATGTGGATAATGACCAAGGGTATACTTTATTCTCTATGTCGTTGCCTCATCAATGAACGATTACCACAGATGGCTTTTGGCGCCTGTGAAATAAGCATCCACCAATTATTAAGGTATAGTTTTCTTTGATCACGTATCTTAAGTACATCCGTCTCTTTCCTTTCGCCATAAGTAAGGCTGGGTCCGAGTCCGAGAAAAATAATTCCCGCTCTTATGTTTAGGGTCCCCACTAAGCATAATTCAGAAACTATGCTAAGGCTATTTTGAAGACTTATTAAACAAAAAAAGCCTACTGTGTTTCAACGAACATTCTGAAAGAACTGCCAAGGGCGGAGATACAACAACAATATCCCAAATCAATCTTTTTAAAATGTAATGGCGAAGATTTCAAGTCAATGGCGAGGGAGGTTGCGCCTTTGAGTTGGAAATAGAGGGGAAAGACGATGTCGGCGAGGGGAGCTCGCCAAAACTATAGAAAGCCGGAAAGTTTTGAAGAAAAGCTTTTATGACGCCACGTAATATCTTCCCTTTCCATTCTATCAAATGGGACATCACGTGGCCTCTCCTCAGTTTATCTCCCCACATGCCCGAATGTCTTCACCGGCAGACTCGCTTTTTGGTAGACCGATCGCTAATCACTAATCAAGAAATTTCATCGTAAGATCAAGCTCACTGTGGATCTTTCTTAGACAAGTCGCTGGTCTTTCTACTTTTACTTTGGCTCAGTATGAATAGTAAATGGCATAGTCCCGGGGTTGATGGTGTCACATAGATGTAGATGGGGCGCCAAAACCCCTTGATTAAGAGGTCGAGGGGGCCTCCCGATCCTCTTCGTGCAACGGTTAAGAGGGAAATGCCTCTAACTTGAGTGGCTCACGCCCCATGACAAATTCTAAGAGGACCTCAGAACCCCCCCGCTATCTATCTGCCCTGTTATTGTCCTGGGAGGAACCGCTTGTATCGCACTGATTCACAACAAGATTCTGTGAGTTCCCTCTTGGGCTTGAGGCTCATCTCACGATGTTCGCCTTGTCTCGATTGTTTTGTCTTGCTGGTAATACCCCCCTCGCTAAGGAAGTCCTCTATCTACATACTCAACCGAGACTTTCACCCACTTTTTCCTTTATGCTTCTAAGCCGCTTGAATTGGCATGCCCTGATGAATCATCAATCCATTCAGCCTTCACGCCAGCCGAGAAGACTAACTTGCGGTGTATCGGCCAAATAGAGTATGTAAGACTTCTTCCACTCTAGTGTGTTTCTTTCATTATAGCCCTTCATTCACCTCGCATAATCGATTCAAGCAACTTATCATTTCATGAAGAGGTATGAGATGATGACAGCGGGCCGAAAAATCCATATCAATCCATTTCTTTTATAAGAGAATTGATCCCGACCCAATGAAATGAGATGCCGATTTTATCCATGTCGCATCTGCTACTTCTTTTGTTGGGTTGGTTTGAGTGCTTTAATCGACTTGACCGAGTAGATCATGTTTGGATCTTCAAATTAATAATGATCCTCCGGCTTAAGCATCTCATGGCACACCATTGATCAATAAGATCGATAAATCGATTATACAGAGGCTCCATTCCTATCAAAGATGAAATGACATTCATTCCACCGCCTCCTCCGCCTCTCCGTCCCCTCGGCTTCTATTTCCTTTTCACATACCTTTCCGTCTTTAGTCGCTAGACCGTCTCTTCCGCCTCCTCCATTTAACAAAAATTTTTGTGGTTGTTCGCTCCCTAACGAAGCTATTGGGACAAAGGGGTTTGATAGCTTTCTCAATAAGAGAGATCATATCGCAGCTCCTATCCGTGCTTGACAAATACCTCTCCGGGCGGCCATCTATCGGCCGACTCGCATAATCGCTTCTACTCCGATCGTGGCTTTAGAAAGCAAGATCCTCCATTTATCACTCTATAGAAAGAACATCCCATACTGCAGTCTTTCAACTAACAACTAAGCCATTCAAGCCTTCACCTAAGTTTCATCGAGCCCCTGCCTCTTTTATTCTTGTATACAAGTCAAGTAGTCAATTGTTCTAGCAAGGATGGGCTAGTTGCCTACTCGCCTAACCCGCCTTGACCGATGAACAATATGACAAAAGTAATCTATCTTGATCCTTATATGATATGACGTGAATCATAGATTTAGGCAAGTCGCAGTGAAATCAAAGTCAAGTTATCGTGATCATATCACTCAAATGAGAATGCTCTCAAGTCTAGTCAATGTCTTTTGATGATACGATTATCAAAAAGCGAATCCTCAAAGAAGGAGGAGGCCCCACCTCACCATAGTGTTCAATTTTCCCCATAAGAATAAGAACCACCTGCATTCCTCGGGTTTTTCCTCCTTAGTAGCTTACAACATTCGTGATTCTCGCGCTGAGCCCTCATCTCATGCTCCTACTACTCTTAACTTTGCTGAGTTGGATTTGGACGAGTGAAGACGCTTTGCCTCTTTCTTCCCGTGAATTGACTTCCACTTAAATCGGACGACCGGTTTCCTCCCTTTGAGCATAGCATGCTTTTTGGGGAGTAAGTCAAGATTGGCAACTGAATATAGTATGTGATGTGATAATAGATTCTTATCCTGCTTCTAGTTAAAGTGTAGGTCTGGACTTAAGCCGATTTGGTATTTCAAGGCGCTACCCTTCTCAGAAGCTACTTCTACTTCATTCCGTGAGATTGGGTTGGTGTTCAAGGTACTAAGGTAAAAGATTGGAAAGAATGCGAGGTTTCAAAGACCTATTTGATACCCCTGGTCAACAACCAAGAAAATCGTTTCACCATCGTGACAAAGGCGAGCCCTTCCTGTATGGAGTGGAAACCTTATAATTAGAATATGATGATAGATCCTCGTCCGATTGCTTTTTTTCCTCTTTCATAATCTACATATATATGCATTCGGGGCTAGTTGCAGGAGTACAAGCACCTAAAAGTCGCTGGTGCATAATTTTTTTCCACTATCACGACGCTGCTGGCAAAGACGACGTCGTTCTCGTTGAAAGACGACGTCGCCCCTGAAGACGACGTCAGTTCCTACAAAGACAACGTGCGAATCAAAAGACGACGGCGCCCCGGCAAAGACGACCGCAGTGAACTGCAAAGACGACGCGGCGTCCGGCAAAGACGACGCGCGCCCCGCAAAGACGACGGTATAACTGCAAAGACGACGTCAGTTCCCGGCGAAGACGACAAGCAGTTCCTTCGGAGAAGACGACGGCGAATCGGGTAAAGACGACGCGGCGCCCCGGTAGCACGACGTGCGAATCCCGGCGAAGACGACGCGGTATCCTCGCAAAGACGACGCGGCGAACCGGGCAAAGACAACGTGGCGCCCCGGGAAGACGACGTGCGAATCGGGCAAGACGACGCAGTGCCTCGGCAAGACGACGTGCGCTAAGCGGCAAAGACGACGCATTGCAAAGACGACGCGGCGCGACGCACTCGGCAAAGAAGTCCCCCTATAGTACATATATGCATTTGGGCTAGCTTGCAGGAGGCTGCTATTTGCAAGCCGCCGGTGTATACTTTTTTTCCACCATCACGACGGCGCGCGGGCAGCACGACGGCGCCCCGGGCAAGACGACGGCGGCCCCGGCAAAGACGACGCAGGCCCCGGGTAAAGACGACGTGGCGCCCCGGCAGCACGAGGCGTAACTGGCAAGACGACGCGGCGTTCCCCGGCAAAGACGACGCGGTGCCCCGCAAAGACGACGGCGCCCCGGCGAAGACGACGCGCGCCCGGCAAGATTTATCGCGTGGCGCCCCGCAAAGACGACGGCGCTAAGCGGGTAAAGATTTACTCGCCCCCGGGTAAAGACGACGGCGCTCCGGCAAAGACGACGGCGTCTTCCGGCAAGACGACGCGGCGCGGGGCGGGCAAGACGACGCTGCCTGCAGTATCGACGCAGCCCTGCACGACGCAGGCCCCTGCAGCACGACGGCGCCCCGGCAGCATCGACGCGGCGAACTGGCAAGACGACGCGGCGTCTCTGCAAAGACGACGTAGCGGTCCGCAAAGACGACGCTGTTCCCGGTAAAGATGACAGGCGGACCGGGTAAAGATGACGCGGCGGCTCTGGCAAAGACGACGTCGGCAAAGACGACGCGGCGCCCCGCAAAGACGACGCGCGACCGGGTAAAGATGACGGCGCTCCCGCAAAGACGACGTTGCCTGCAAAGACGACGGCGCCCTGCAAGACGACGCGGCGCTCCCCGTAAGAAGACGACGGCGTCTCTGGCAAAGACGACGCAGTGAATCTGGCAAAGATGACGTAGCTCCCGGCAAAGACGACGGCGAACTGGCAAAGACGACGGCGCTCCCCGCAGCACGACGTAAGGCCCCGGCAGTACGACGGCGCGCGGGTAGCACGACGGCGCCCCGGCAAAGACGACGTAACCGGGTAGCACGACGGCGCCCCGGCAGCACGACGGCGAACCGGGTAGCACGACGCGGCGCCCCTGCAGCACGACGCGCGCCCCGCAGTATCGAGCAATACGTAACTGAACGAAGTATTTGAG
>JADFUC010000867.1:0-54987 GCA_019722365.1 Lithospermum erythrorhizon | reverse complement strand
AGTAGAACCCATAACCAACTAAGATTTATCAAGCAAAATTTAACAGAAAAGTCGTAATCAAAAGTCAACTATGTCAAAACCCAAGAAATATCTCTAAAGACTTCAACTTCTTACCTTAACTCCAAGAGAACGACTTTATTATGGAAAAATGAAATTTTTAAGGGGAGGGATAAATTTCAGCCAAAACAAGAAAAATGAAGATGATTTAAGTCATTAAGTGACGACGCGTGGAAGCATAAAAACATACAAGATATTTAAAAACCTTCGAAGCGTCGCTCGTTTCTGCTAATTCTCCGCTTTATCGCATCTAAATCTCCACTCTAACCCGATTTCAAAGATAAAATTTTTCCGCGTAAAAATGTTTAATTAATATTATCATCGAATTATCCTAATAAATTTTTTTTTTCAGAATCTGCCATTAGACTCACTTAGTGTAGGAGTGCGACGCGCCTTATACTTTGTGTGTATAAGCGCGGTGTACCTTATACTTTGTGTATAAGCTGCTGCTTCTGGGCCTTTATAATCGCAGATGCCGCTGGACGCATTATTGATTAGTCCATTCCCCAGTAGACTCGATTGAGTATACGCAAGCATTGCAGGATTTGCATAATCAAAGGATAATGGTAGATAAAGAAGTCGGATTAATTAGAGTTTTAGTCGTCATTGGAAGTCTATTGATTTCTTTCTCGAATCAGAAGCCATTTAAACCTTCTATTATATCTTCACAGATATGCTCCGAGATTTCTCAAGGAATTACGCAATGACCTTTTAGGTAGTCCCGATATATGTATTTTATTCATATTTGACTATTATATTATTGATTGACTCGCCTGGCAAGGTAAGTTCTACCCCGCTAAGTTTCACTAAGCTTCTCGCGCCTTTTCGCATCGGGCGGCATTTCATTGTGCCAAGCCGACAAAGTGGCAGCTGAGCCAAGAGGTTGCCTGAGAGTTTTGTTCCGAAAGTGGCTGGGTGTGAGCATCGCGGCAGAGGATCCTCATACCGCATTCCTTTGATGCTTGTCAACTGCTTTGATTGTTGTAGTTTCTTTTGAAACTTTAACCTTGCCTCAGTCATTACTTGTATTCGAGTACGCACTTACTCTCAGAGCCTTTGCCGCATTACTTTATTTTAAGTTATGTTGTGTATATTTACGGGTCGTCAAGCTTCGATATCAAATTTAATGGATTATAAATTTTAAAAAAACTGCTTTTGATTTGGAAAATTTTAATTGCGGATCACATTTTTGGATGAAATGAATTGTGTTTTGAACTAAGCCGCCCATCGGCTCGCATGACTCGGGTGTTCGGATTTTAATGACTCTCACCTCGTGGCGGCCGACTGGGCGGGTCGTTATTGTTTCAAATTATGTCTCGAACGAGATGGTATTTCCGGTACATGCTGATCGGCGGCGTGATTTGCTCTGGTTCCTTAGTTTCAGCACTTACTGTTATTGCATAAATGTATGCAATCGGATTATCAATGCTAAGTATCACCCAAGTTCGCCACGAACTTCTTAATCCATTAAGCTTCAGCCTCCGACGCAATGTACCTCGCCTTCGTTGTCGAAGTCGGGCATGCTGCCTCGCTGCTACCGCACTAAGACATCGGCCTCCAATCGTCAGAAGAATACATCACCAGACGGAGATTTAGAATCATCTTTGTCAGTTAGGAAACTAGCATCAGTATAGCCTTCTACCAACAACTCATTATGCCGTTCGTACACGAGACATACATCCTTAGTTCTTCTCAAGTACTTAAGGATAGAATTTATCGCTGTCCAATGTGTGTCACCTAGACACGATCGGTAACGGCTTGTTACACTCAAAGCATAAGCAACATCTGGTCATGTATACAACATGACATACATGAGGATTCCATGCCGAGGCATACGTGAACTTTACTCATAGCGCTTTATCTCGCCGTTGGGGTCAAGTAGGAATGAGATCGAGAGTTCCATGTTTCTCGTGTGAAGGATTATCTTTCTTGGAGTTCTTCATATGGAATCTATGCATAAACTTGTCAATATAAGTATTCTGGCTCAGTCCAATGAGCTTCTTTGAACGATTTCTATGTATCTTGATTTCAAGGATGTATTGGGCATTTCCTAGATCCTTCATTGAGAAATATTTACATAGCTATGCTTTGACTGACTCGAGCATAGGTATGTTGGCTTCCAATGATTTAGTTACTGTCATTCACATACACAGACTGCAAATGCAATATGGCTCCCACTAACCTTCTTGTATACACAAGAATCTTTTTCGAATCTAGCAAATCCAAAACCTTTGATTGTTTCATTGAAATGAAGATTCCAAGTCCTAAATGATTGCTTTTGTCCATGAATGGATCTGTGTTGCTTGCATACCTGCATAGGTCCTTTTGGACATATAAAACCCGCTGGTGGCTGTGTCATATACATCGTTTCTCTCTTCAAGATTCCCATTCAGAATGCCGCTTTTGCTACCCATTTTCCATATATTTTTTAATCGCATTACGCAGTTAATGGCGAAGAGAACTGAATGGATTTAAACTTTTAACTCGTGGAGAACGCTTTCATCATAATCAATTCGTTGAATCTGTTTGAATGATTTGGCTACTAATCTAGCCTTATAAACACATGGACGCTTCCATCTTTTGTCCGCTTTTATTTAAATACCCATTTACACCTCACGGATCTCTGCAACTTCGATAAGTCTATCAATGTCCATACACGTTATGGTACATTAAGTTTGTCTCTCGATTTCATGGCTTAAAAGCCATTCATCAATGTCATTTTCTCTCTTCATTGCATCTTCGTATGAAGACGGCTCGTCACTTTCAACTAAGAAGGCTTCCCCGTACCATCTATCGGCTCTCGACTTGAAGTTCTAATTGGTTCTTTCCTGTGTCAAGCTGATTCTAAGATTTATTGTAGTTTCTAATGCATATCCCCCATAGATTGGCTGGTAGTGTTGAGGTATCATTGATCGAACCATGTCTAAAAGGGTTCGATTCCACCTTCAAATACACCTATGTTGGTGGTGTGTTCAGAGTGAGCGTGATATTATACCACAGCCTCTCGTGATTCCGATTAGAAGTCATGGCTCGCTATTCTTACCTCTATCGATCGTAGAACCTGATTGTTTTGTTGAGTTGGCTACTCTTCCGAACCGAACACATCAAAGGCTTTCTCATGTTTATGCCTCAATAGATATATGTAACCATATTTTCTATAGTCATCGGTGAAGGTTATAAAGTATGAGAAATCTCCTCTTGCGAGCATGTTCATTGGACCACATACGTTGGTATGTATGATTTCCAACAAATCGCTTACTCTTTCACAATCGGGTTCCAAGAATGAAAGGCTTACTCCGGTCATCTTGCCAAGCAAGAATGACTCGCATGTGTCAAATGATTCAAACCCATTCCTAATCAAGAATTCCCTTTGTGCTCTGAGTCTCTTTACGCTGCTTGTCACTTATGCTGGCTGCTCTCTAATGTTACGTACGTAGGATTCAACTCATTCGGTTTCCTCCTTTTAATATTTTCGTTATAAGTCTCTATCTTTGTGTCTAAGCAGTACCATAAATAATTCCATCTCGAGAAATAAAGAAACATTTTACAATTATTGAAATTGAAAAGCCATCCAAAGTCAAACAAGAAATGAAAAATAATATTCTTGCTTAATGGAGGTACAAAATAAATATTGTTCAAAACAAGATTCATTCCCGTGGGTAATGCTAATTTAGTAGACCCGACGTAAGCTGCATCAACTTCTTATTCCCAGATGCACATTTCGATAACATGAAAGGCACCGACTGCGTTCAACACCTGGCACGAGTGCTAAGTTCGGATTAATAACGTAAATACATGTAGCCTAATGGTACCAGCCATTCTTCTTTTCTCTCGCAAAGTACTTTATAGTTCCGCCTAAAGGTTCTTACATAATCCCACAATGATGACCTTTGTCATTCCTCTTGGCATCCTCTTGGACGCATCTGGGATTGGCAAATGCTGGCTTATTAGCCTTCAACTGTCGCTTCATTTTGAAACTATTTCTGTTTTGTAAATTACCGATGAGTCAAGAAGTTTTTACCTTCTTAAGGTTCTCGTCAAAGACATGGATCATATCATGCAGCCCGATAATGACTTATGGAACTCGATCATGTTGAAGTTCCTCACAGTTGCTAAACGAAATAAACAACGACTCGAGGATTTACGCCTAACGCCATCTCCCTCGAGACAAGCGAGCCAAGCTGAAGTCTAGTCTTTCAACCAGCCCTATCATCTGCTGACACGAGACTCACATGTAATACATTTCCCAACTTATAATCAATGAGAGCACAAATAGTATCGTAAATCTAATTTGTGCCGCTTTCCTCGGAATAGCTTTTCCAGCTTACATACGCCTTGTAAGCTGCTGACATGTCTTCAACCGAATCTAAAGATTCGATTCCCATGTTTGCCAACATTAGGCATCGGGATACCGCAGTGCCATCCCTATGTTGTTCATAGAGCCTCCAAGCCTCCTCATCACCTGTGCTCCGGAGGAAGCTTCCTCGGGTCGCACGTATTCGGTCCTTTCTCGTACTCGAGAACTATTCTCAAGTTCCTAGCCTAATCTAGGAAGTTAGTGCCATTCAGTTTGCATTTGTTCAAAGAGGATTGAAGAGATTTCGAGTTATTAGTATTTGAAGTCATTTCAACTACAATAGAAGATATGTAAACAAATAATAATTCAGTTTTTATTTATAAGAATATTCTAATACAAAATAATAGAACATAAATACTAGTGCTTACAATCCCACTGAAAAATACTAAGTATACCAAGATCTCCATATGATTAAGTATCAATCATATGGATAGGTGATCATACACCGATTATAACTATCATAATCGATTATAACTATCATAATCCTTGGCGTCACTAAAAGTTCTACACAACCCAGATTGCACTTTTTTCCACAACCGATGTCCCACATCATGCACCGCTTAAGTAACCAAAACTACTGACATAACAATTCATATTGATGTTTCTAAGCCCAACTCTTAATTCGGAATCCTTCGAACCATCCCACCTGCAGAAAGCATCATGTAGACGCAATTTATGTCATACTAACATGTTCGTCCGCCCAAGTGACATCTTCCCAACTTTAGAGTTTGGTGTGACAATATTACTTAACTTAATGGTGAAATTAGTTATATTTAGTAACACTTCAAGACAAACTTATATCACATCAATCATAGGACCAAATATAACGCGTAAGATACATGAGACGACTTATGATACAAAATCTAGACTAGTTCTTAACTACGTCATTTTAAAACTATTTTCCATTTTCTGTTTGAATTCTCTTGTAGGTCTCCGTCTTTTAATTAATTACATTTACATCTAAATGATAATTAATTTACAGGTCATTCATTTAGGCAAAACAGTACATGCCGCATTCCTCAAATACAGACAAGTCTTATCATAAATCTCATAACATCCATCAATATACATGAGAAAATTAATTATCTTAATTATATTTATACATGTATAGCATTGATGAAATAACGTTGAACAAGTACATTTCCATTAATAGAATTTATACTATTATCTAATTATCAAATAATATAAACAGTTTTAATTGCTAATTCAAAAGGTCAAATCTTATTGAATTTAAAATTCAATTTTTAATTTTATGTCACTATATAAGTATTAAGAATAATTTTATACTTATATATAATTTAAATATTTCGAAAATTTTAATTAACTCTAATCTAATTAAAAATTAATTAACAGTATTAGTTTTAATGAATTAAAACTAATTCTAATCTAATTAGAACTATTTAATTGTAATAAATTAAATTGAATAAATTAATCCCAAAATAAAATTAATTTCAAATCAATTTAATCGATGTCCGAACATCTTAACGAGCCGAAAGTCCAACCGAACGATAAACGGGTCGAGCCAAATGAGCCAATTCGATAAAGCTTCGAACTCTAAAGCCTCAGATAAATAATAATCTCCATTCTAATAATACTACGGATGGCGAATCTCATGATCACTACTGGGCTTCCCCATAAACACACTCAAAGAGTATAGCGGCATCGCCTCCAAAAGTTGTCCATACCAACGAGCGAACAAGCCCTCCGGAAGTTTTACTAGAATTCGTTAAAATATTAAACCCAAGACGAAAGTCGGGTAGAAAAAAACCAAAAGCGGTTTCTTCCTCCTACTACACCCACTAACGAAGAAATAAAGCTTTTGCCTTTCACTATTTCCTCAAAGTATAAGCCATCACTGTAAAATCGAACGAAACAAATTTTCTAACTCCAAAACGATACTGTATGTGTATCCAATATCCTACTTTTGGCCCTCAAAAATGACAAGCAAAGGTGAAAAACTCTAGAATTCATTCTCATCCCTAAAAATAAGGAATCAAAAGAGAAATTCTAAACCCTCCCTGACCTAGTCACGCCTCTACGGGGCGAGATTCTCATGTCTCCATCATTTCCATATACTTTCATTTTAAACCCTAAGCTATAATCGAATACGACTGATTTTGCTTCTCAGACAAGCAAGGCCGACCTCTGTGCCGACGCAGAAAGGTCATACATTAATAAATGTTAGCTGAACATTATATTTTAATATATTGATTATGAGCAAACCCTAGTAAGTCATCATAATCTCTAGTGTCACATCGAGTATCCTAATATGAACATTGTCATACAATTGAACGTATATATAAACTTAAATGAATTAATTAATTGTACAATCAAATTGTTCAACGAACATTATTTCAAATATATCACATTTCTAAGAAATGTAACACATGATTCATACTTATTCCGTTTGTTTTTTTCTTCTATCATTCTTTCACCATCTTCTTATTTCTTTCGATTAAATCGATAACGGACAGAATGACATGAAAAATACCCATAACCCACCACATGATTCTTCAGACACGTGTCTCAACAAACCCTTGAATACCAAATATACCTCAAAGATCCTCAATAATCACCTAGCTCCCTACACGTGGCAAAACACGATCCCGATGCACCTCATAGATTTGTCTCAATCTTAGAACCTTTTTCCACTAAATCCTCCTTACCGTCAACATTTTATTACAATTAATTACAACTATTAGTACTTTCTACAACAAAAAATATGCTATATTTTAATGTTTAATTATTAAATTAACAAATTTTTTGACTTACATTGACAAACATAATAAATGATTAAAAACATTGAAAATAATTGTTTCGATATATTTTTATCAAACAGTATATCGCATATACAAGATCAAAATGTTAAAAAATCAACGAATAAAATTATGACACTTAGAGACCCAATTAGATAAACTCAATTAGTTGAGTTAGGCTTATACTGATAATCCATTCCAATAGAGATCCAAGATGAATGCATTAAAGAAAAAATCTTTCCGAAAGATATAACTTTCCTCCCACATCATAAAAGCCAGAGTACAGTTAAGAGTAATAAAGACAATAAAATTACATTTGTACCATACTTAAACTAGCAAAGACGATCGTCGGTCTCGCTTGACTAAAGTAAACCGATAAATAAAGTTGAATTGTTAAAAGTAAATAAGTACAATACAACAAAATGACTATGTAACATAGAACCGAGTATTACAATTTGAGAAGCGCACCAAGTATACCGAATTATAACATCACAGCCGACGCTGAAAAACACTTAATTGTGTTGTCATGATAAATATGGTTATCTCTAATAGCTTATCAAGTTGGAGAATCAATATCTTATTGTTAAATGAAAGAAGCGCATATGTACATAAAGTTAAGAAAAAAGAACAACATTTAACTAGATCCCCGACTAATCAACCATAATGTACATGCACGCATGCTGCTAAGTAACGTTTCTTCTCTCAATGCTCCAGCCATGTTAGACGAATGGAGCTAGTATTTCGTCTCAATGTCATAAATGATCATTGTATGACAATGTTCTGAATCTAAGCTTAGGATTCGGGGATCTAACACTGGCTATTACGTATAATGATAAAAAGATATGTAAAATATACACACCTCGTTACTATAAGTAACGAACCTCGGTTAACTCCACCGCACTAATGTTATTCCTCGAGAGGTTTCGACGCGTGATCCAAACAAGAAAACCTCTAACAAGCCAAGAAAACAACTAGATTGCCTCTTCCTAGTTAGGTGTTCATTGAACGGAATCAAATACTCCCGACGACTGTGCCAGGCTTGATCGCTTGATCATTTCTTATATCAAAAAAGTGAGTACGATACTCTAATCAATCAAGGCTGGGTTTACGAGCCATGAAACGTGTTCGGGAGCCATAAGATCGACAACGACGGCTCGGTGAACTTGAAGATAAATTATCCGTGGTCTCAAGAAGATTCTCAAGGTAGATTATGTTGAATGGCGATTCTCGAGACCCGACAACAAGGTTTCATGGGTATCGAAGTACGCCTCTTGGACCTTGTCAAATCCTCCTCTGCAATGTGAGTATCATAACGGCAAAGGTTCGCATACTAAGCAAGAGTGATAAATGGGAGCCTCGTACAATAGGGGATTCATACAACCTGGATAAATCGATGATTTTTGTAATATCGAGAGTTAGATTTGTGTCACCAAATAAATGGTTTGGAAGCGATATATCACATTAAATCGCCTATTAACCAAGAGAGAATTACGGCGCGAGAGTTTATGACACATTTCTACCAAAGCTCGATCACTGGAAATCGCATATCAAAGGAATCGTTGATACTAATATCATAAATCGGCCCAACTGAAATTGAGCGTTGAACTACGAGAACTTCTCGATTCATAAATGCCCGTTGAACAATTTAGATTGTACAACCGATTTACTTCATTCAAATTATATATCCATATATGTATATGTGTCTTCATTATACATTAATTGCTGGACACCAGTATTTTGTGGGTTTAACTTATCGACATTAGGAATTGCCAATGGCTTACTGTGGTCTGCTTGTAATCTATATATTAATACAATAATCGGTTAATATTTTTTTAATACATTACCTTTAATGAA
The DNA here is from genome assembly GCA_019722365.1 of Lithospermum erythrorhizon. Lineage (NCBI taxonomy): Eukaryota > Viridiplantae > Streptophyta > Magnoliopsida > Boraginales > Boraginaceae > Lithospermum > Lithospermum erythrorhizon. The sequence continues at coordinate 45,963 of JADFUC010000867.1, read as the reverse complement.
TTTGGCTCCAAGAGGTCACACATAAACAAAGAAACGAATCATATAATAAATGTATTATAAACTTCCCGGGTCTAAAGTGAAACATGAAGGAAACATTCGGGCTTAAAAATTCTAATGCCAAGACTCGCTTTTGAGTCGGTTGGGGCGGTAGAGAGGACGAGGGAAGTCAGACATTTTATCTCATATTGAAACCTCATGTGTCGCCTATTTATGGCTTAAACCTACACAAATTCACTAATGTTAATGCTCATATTGTGATTTAAGAAATCAAAATACTCTCTTCAGCACCTCTCAAAAAAGTTTTGCTTCATTTTTTGTTTCTAGTTTACACTTTAAGCGTTCTAGTAAAAGGTACGGAAGAGTTTGGGGGTAATTTTAAGCGAAAGGGCGACCAAATACTGCTTGAGTATCATGAAGTAATTCAATTCCTACTGCCTAACGGGATACATAAATGGGAAAAGGTACACGACTTTATAGCCAATTAAAGCTTATTATTTTGTACAAACCTAGTATTCTCGAAATTCGTGATTCATTGAAATTTTTAGAATCCTTTATACTAATTATGTTTATTATTTTGTACAATCCGTGAAAATTTTAAATTTTATCCATTAAGTTTAGAACTTAATTATACCTTTAAAAACGCAAGTGTTTGTTAAACTCATTAAACACTTAAACTTACCTTAATTCAAGACTTAGTTTATTAAGCTTGTTTGTTAATGAATTATTTAAGTTCTTAAATAAGCATTATCAAAATCCTTAACAAAAAATTAAAATTCTAGCTTTTTTTTTACCTCTTAATCAAATAATCTCACAATTCTCCTCTTACCTAATTCTAACTCCTAAAAGAAAACAACATCTTCTCCTTTCTTCACCTTATACATTCTTCTCTCCTCCACTTATCACAGGTTACTAATTTATCTCTCTTTTCTCTATTCAATTTATAATACCTGTATGTGTTATTTTTAATTTAATTTTGTATTTTATTCAATGTATTGTATTGTTAATACGGTTATCAATTATTTTGTCGTTGTTTTGTTAATTTTTGTATTTTAAACTTTGTCGTTGTTTTGTTAATATTTTGTATTTTAAAGTTAATTCTTTTGTATTTTATTCAATGTATTGTACCGTATTGTTAATACTCGAATTTATTATCTTGTTAACTAGAGAACCGAAATGGTTGGCTTTTTCCAGGATGTTTTTTTGGTGGCTATTTATCATATTAATATTGTGTAATTGAGATGACATTACTAATTTTGATTTGGTGTTTTATATGTTGTAGTTATATTATCTCGACTTCTAATTTAAGTAAATTAGATAAATAAGTCGTTAGGTGCTTTTAATCGGCTACAGACTTCTCGCAAGGTGATTACAAAGTTACTATAATAGCTACTCCGTAGAAAGAATTTCGGGTAAATTATTAATTGAAGAATTTGTGACTATTATCCAATTTTTCGCATGTATGCTTCGAACAATTTGGCCGAATTTCATATGTTTTTTTAGTAAATTTTAAATATTTATTTAATGAGATATTTAGAATTTATTTATATTTTAATATTTATTTAATCAAATTATTATATTTATATTACTATTTATAATCTACCCACAAGATTTATTATTTAATTATCTATTATAGTATTATTTTATTTAATATATGATTCATAAGTAAATGAACTAAGGTAAAGAGGAAAGTTGTCAAAACACCAATTTAAGTTTCGTTTCGAACTGCTATCAAACACCTAAATATTTTCTTAAAGCAAGATTCAGATTCGCCTGTCTGATTTAGTAATTCAGCTTTAGTCATTCAGCCAGCTTTTCAAATTTAACAAACACCCCTAATACTTTCTTCTCTATAGTTTGGTATATGTTAGGAGACAAATAATTATTTTAAATAGTAACATAGTCATTTCCTTATTGTATTTTAGGGTAATATAGTCATTTCACTATATTTAGTAAAAATTTAGTGCTATGGAGTCGAGGGTGCCTGATAAGAAAAAAAAGAAAGTTCCGCGGTTGCCCGAAAACTTAGGGGTGTGCCCTTGCACAAGATTAAATAGTTCAGCATTATATAAAAATTATACGATAGTTCAGGCGCTAGTTCTACTAATAAGACTCCAAAATTATAAGAAAATAATATTATGAATCCATTTCAAAAGACGACCTACGATATAAATTTTATAATATTTTTTAAAAATGAGCAATTAATAATTAACGATCAAAGTTACACCCTATATAACGTCAAATAACAAAAACGACGCGAGTATTAAATTAAATACTAATAAATCAAGTACTCCAAATAAAAAATAAAGTTGGTTTAATTCTGAGGTTCGCTTTAAAATTCCTTCAAGTTTTGTCGAATCGTTATACACACACCAAAAACAAGAAACGAATAGCTGCTGAATTACTATTTTACCCCTACCCGAATGCGATCATGTTTGTTAAGAAATAGGCGACTTTGTTCAAAGTTGTTAGTAAACAAGCGACTATGCACTTGTTGTTTCATAACAAGCTTAATTCGCTTGTTACAAAACAAACATGACTCAAATTGGCTTGTTAGGAAACAAAGTTTATGGTTTCACCTCGCTTGTTATGAAACAAGTATCATGCATTCGCTTGCTTCGACAACAACCACATTTCGAATTTGCTAGTTTTGCAATAATAATTTTGCTATGTTTTACAAAAAGAAAAACGCTCATTTTCTTACAACACGAGTAATTGCTCATTAATTAATTCATTATCTAAATTCATTTTCATGTAATTAATTATTTCGATTCTTCATTGTTTAATGCATTCGCTCATTATTTAATTCATTCGCTCATTATTTAATTATTTAATTTATTGTTTAATTCATTCATTCATTATTTAATTTTATGTAATTCATTCGCTCATTATTTAACTCATTTTTATGTAATTAATTACATGTCATGAGAGTAATTCGCTCATTACTTAATAGGTGAATCATGTCATGCACGGAATCATGTCCTCGCTCGTGTTAACTTAGTAAGCTGCTTAACTTATTATGAATTTGCATAATGTAAAAAAAAATAAAATTACTTACTATAATTATCTAGATAGGAAAAATAATAAATAAAACGTATTTCATAACATAGAAACATCATTTATCATATACGAAAAATACACAATCGAAACTAATCATTCCTGCTATCCCTGCTGTTTTGGTCTTGACTAAAGTATCAGAACTCGGATAGCTATGCCGCCTATGCCGAGGGGCGTATGAAATCGGCTCGCCGAGCGCCGCGCCGCGGATCGCCCCCACCACCGATTCATCGACCTCGATGCACACTGGCAACCCTCCCTGCCCGGTGCCGATACAATGTCTCCACTGAAGCCAGAGTGTACGGATCGGGGATTTGCCCCCAGCCAGATATCGAGGAAATATTACGCTGTGACGCGGGCCGCAGAACTGTGAATGAATGAAGAAAATAATATTAAGATATTTATAATAAACAATATAATATAAGGTGATTTAAAAATACACTTTAACAAGATCATACCTGCCGCGAGTACCGGTAACATCGTATACCTACGCATGGGCATGTCTAGCCAAGTCAAGTTATGTAATTTAACATGAAGTCCGAGGCAAATACCAACTCACGAAGTTTGCCCCCTGTCCGCGTGAGCTATATATGCAGTGACTCCATCATGTAGGTTGAACATATGAAATTGCATACTACCTGCGTGTATCCTCGAATCTCCGCACTTTCTTACACCATTTGAGTTTCACTGTTACTTAACAAAAAAGTAAGTAATTCGCTTATAACAATAAATCTTGAGAAACATAATATGATTCGAAATTGAATACACAAAATATGATTCGAAATTGACAATAAATCTTAACAAACAACCATAATTTTTAAATACACAAAACATAATATGATTCGAAATTGAATACACAATTATAATACACAAATAAGTATACTAATACACAATTCATAATCTTAAGAAATGCTTCTTTTGAGAACATACACACAATGCATAATAATTCATACTAATTTCATAATAGTACACAATTCATATAGTAAAAACAAATTAGTTTATATATAAAACAAATGATTAAATTTTTTACTTACTTGTTTATTGAATTATTAATTGCTTTGATGAACACAAAATTTGAGTTGAAAGCTTCCACAACAACCGCTGAAATTTGTTTAAATGATGTTGTCAAATGGTGAATTCGGGTTGTTAGTATTTAAGCATTTGCATTCGCTTGTATATGACATACTGTGCAAATTCGGCCGTTTATCAATAAAACTGCAAATTCGATTGTTATACAATAAAAACCGTGTGCAATTTGGTAGTTATAAAAACCGTGTACGCCAGTTGTCAATAAGACGGCCGGTGTGTCAGTCATCCGCAAGCCAAGTTGTCGCTAAACAACCAATTCCCTTTTTTCCACGGTTGCTGAGCAACAACCGGATTCTTCTGTGGTTGTTGAGCAACAAGCGACTATCGCCGCGCTGGTAACAAACAAATGAAGTTCTTTTTATTGCTTGTTCGGTAAGAGCAAATTTTTTTTCATTCTTGTTTAATCATGAACATTATATTTAGTTGTTACTGTGAATTAAGTGACACGGAATAAATTTGGTACTTTATTGCATCGATTTACCAAAATTTAACGCGTATTAATACACAATTTATTATAATTTCATAATCTTAATAATTTCATATTCTTTGATGCACAATTTATTATAATTTCATATTCTCGATAATTTAATATTAAATAATTATCGATTTGCAATAATACCGTAAAAATTCGATTGATTGATATTTATACACACCGAGATTCTCGGCAACACAGGTCACATTCAGCCTCGGTCGTCATGGCGGTGTTGTCAATCAATGGTTCTGCTTGTCAACAACCGAAGCTTCTTTCCACGACAAGCAAACAAGCTAATTATTCACTCGCTTATTTAAAAAACAAGCTTAACTATCCATTCGCTTATTAATGAACAAATTTAATTGTTTTCATTCTTGTTGATGAATAAACATTATATTTACTTGTTAGTTCAAATAATAACATGGAATTAATTTGGTAGTATATTGCATTTATTTTATACTCATGTTGACACGTATTCAAATGGTTAAAATGTTCAATTTATCAATCCATGTAATCAATTTTAATTGTCGATTGCCTCAATTATTAATTTAGCGTCATCATTAAAATTACACCAATGTATTACAATTTTACACAGCTTTATTACAATTTCATATTCTCCATAATTTCATATTCTCGCATAATTTGATAATATATTCTTTATAATTTCATAATATTCTCCTCGATAATTTATTAATTTCAATGTATTACCATTCGAATGTATTACTCCGAACGTATTCAATCCAATGTATTAATAATTCATAATATTGATTGAAAATATCGACGCAACGACACAATTCATAGTAAATGTTAAGAAACAATTTCATAATAAATTCACACAATTCATAGTAAATGTTAACAAACAATTTCATATAAGCTTTGTCGGGTACTTTAGTCACATCAACGAATTCATTTGCAGTAGCAGCTAGCCTCAAGTGCCAAGAATTTTCACAAGACCAACAAAGAGAAGCTTGTTGGTTTTTTCAGCAAAGATGAAATTTAATCCAAGTGGCATTTAACCACGGCGGCCGGGGCATATCAAGTTAAACGACGAAAGAACGCTGCTTAAATTTTATTTTCATCATTAATTGTCTATCTTTATGTAATTAATTATTTAATTTCTTCTTATGAAATTACTATTTAATTCATTCTATGTAATTAATTATTTATTTTATTTTTTATAAATTAGTTATTTATTTCATTCGTATGTGTATATATTATTAATTCACTTCATGTGAATAATAAATTATTTAATATTTGTTATGTAATTAATTATTTAAGTCATTCTTACGTAATTAATTTATTTCATTTCAATTTGCATTGTATTTATAAACAAACAGTTTAATACACGCCAAGTATCAAACAAACACATAAAAATTCGCTGATCCGTAATAAAGATAAATATAATTCGCCATGCATAAACAAACAAATTAATTACATGTTGAAGCAATAGAAATGCAAAGGAATTCGCTTGTTTTTATACAAGCAACGGCCGAATTTTTGTTGTATTTTGGAAGAACCTAAGCACTGCTTATATATTTTATAAACACTCCACAAGGCCGCATACAAGAGCAAGCGGCAAAATACCATTTTCCACCTCGGTTTAAATATCGCTTTTTGCAAGCAGAGAAGGCCGCTTCGTGTATAGTGTTGCCCCCATGTTTTGTTTCTTTGAGGTGTAGTCATCACTCGTCGTCATCATAGTATAAAAAAATCAATCTATACATACCACATAGATATTAATCAGTATTTTCTTCAAAGCCACTAAAGTGTATAGTAAAGAAAGCGTATTTTAGCAATAATCCCACATTTTTACGCATCTTTGTAGTTTTTTCCAGAATAAGCTTCAAGAGTCCTTTTACACAAAAGGGACTCTTCAATAATCTCTGAATTTTCTCATCATATTGTTACGGATTCATTGATTTATATGATCAGGTGAAGATTCTGAATCATATTCTTGAATTTTAATTTTATGGGTGTTTTTGTTTTCGATTTTGGTTGGATCTTGTAAATGTTTATGTGAGTTTAGGATTGTGTACTTTCTTGAAAAATATTTTGTGGGTTGTGTAGTTTAGGAGGATTTATTGTGTCCATTTTGATGAAATGGTTTATTTTAATTGGGATGAGATTTGGTTTTGTTTTTTATTGTTTTTATGAAGAAAGATTGGATTTTTGAGGTGTTAAACTGTTAGTAGTATTATGAAATGGTTTATGATTGATTTGTTAACATTTGGCCTTGTTTGGAATTATTTTTTATAGAAAGATTGGATTTTTAAGGTGTTAGTATTACTATGAAACATGAAGTTGTCTTGAATTAGAATTTTCTTAGTTATGTTTGAGACTGTTTATGGTTTTCCATATGCCCCTAGTGGGATTTGTGTTTAGGTGGATATATACTCTGTAGGGAACTAGAGTTGATTACCTCCATCCCTTATATATAGTACAGTTTGTTTTCTAAATTGTCAAAATTAACAAAATTTGTTGTCTTAATTGACACGAACGACTTTGATTTCAGTCAAACTTATCGTGTTAATATTCCGTAGCATATTGAAAATACTATATTTTGGTGTATTTTTCTTCAAATATTATACAACATATTTGAAAGTATTAGAGATCAAAATTTAAATAGTCAAATTATCGAAGCTCAAAGCTCAAAGTTGGACGAGTTTTTACTGATGGAGGGAGTATTATTTGAATTATATTATCTGTTGCATTGCTAAACTTTTGATGAATATAATGTAAAAGTGAATGTTCTGATTTTTGTTTACAACTGATGGTGTCTGGCAGTTAGGTGATTGAACTGTGGTTAGAGTTGTGGCATGTGGGGACAATTACGTGGTGCTTCCTCGATGTATAAAAGAATGACATCGAGGGATTATGCCAACTCAGAGGATCTTGAGCTAGACAATCATTCAGGTAGCTCACTTGCAGTTTATATAGTAAGTTTGTTGTTGAATAGAAATAGGGACTTATACAAGAGGCTGTTTTCATTCAGTCTTAATATTTCCTCATCACCTAATGTACAACTAATTGCCAAAATAACTGCTGAGCATATATTGTTATGGACATCTGGCATCTGGTTTATGTATTCTTTCAAGTGGCTGATAAAAGAACCAATACCGTGTCGTATTTTTTTATTAATGTTACACCAATGGAATTGATTGAGTTGTAATATCTTGCATCGTAGGACTTCTGGAGTTTGATGTGGAACAAGGTTCAACAAATCCCTCCTGGAAGCTTTCTCTGCCTCATGTACTTGTTGCAACGATTGTCGGATTCTTGTTTGGATACCATCTTGGGTTCGTACCTTATTCTGTTGTATTCTTTTGTTTTCTAAAGAAATCATCAATTGAAAGACTATTGGTAATCATCTCTATGACAGAGTAGTTAATGAACCACTGGAAAGCATATCACAAAGTCTTGGATTCAATGGTAACACTTTGGCTGAAGGTGAGGATGTTCTGTTATTACCTCACAAACTTGGTTTTATTCTTATGTTTTGACACTAGCATTTTGATTTTCTTGTTAAAGGTTTGGTTGTAAGTACATGTTTAGCTGGTGCTTTTGGTGGGTCTTTGGTGAGTGGTTGGATAGCTGATGGAGTTGGGCGACGCAGAGCTTTCCAGTTGTGTGCTTTGCCTATGCTTCTGGGTGCTTCAATTTGGTAAGACTTCAGATGTCCTCAACTCTTATGGTACGACTTCATTGGTGCATTAGGAATATATTGTGAAAATTGGTTTTCAACTGCTATTTGGACAAGATTATCCATATAATGCTTAGATTAGCAACAGCTGAAGTTTTTTTTGCTAATTCTTTAGCCATTTATTATTAAAGAAATTCTTTCTCCGTTCTATGTGAATCACCTACCTTGACATTTCACAAAAAAATTATGGAATATGGTGGACTTGGTATAATTGTGCTGTTATATCCTTCGTAATTTATTTGTATATATAATGAATAAACATAAAACAACTTATAAAATCTTTTGCTAGGCAAAATTATCATCTATGAATTTTTATCTGTAGAGCCTTTAGGTCTTCCTCTTCCTCTCTTGGCGGTCCTTTGTTTTGCACTTTGTTTAAAGTTAAATAAGAGTATTGGAAAAGAAATAGATATAGGTAAACAAATAGATGGTGACAAATTTGCACTTGCACAAATTATTTCAGAAAGTAGGCCATTCAAATAAAAAACGGAGGAAGTAGCTGCAAACATAGGTGTATCCAAAATAGAGAACTGTCGTCGGATGAATACTTACTCTTTTTATCTGGAAAAGGATTGAAGGATATTTTTCAATTCTTTGGGGAAAAACGTGCTTGTACCGGTATCATTACCTTGCACTCAATGACGTGCTTCTTGACAATTTGTCTTTTCTTATCAATCTTAATGGGTGTTTGTATAAACCAGTCCTAATATTTTTTTCCACATACTAGCTTATAAAACACTTATAGTGCCTTAACTTCATTTTATAATTTGAATTCATATAGTACTAACAGAGATATTTTTAGTGCTACCGCAACGACCTTGTCAGGTATGCTTATTGGAAGGTTCTTAGTTGGGACTGGATTAGGTGTGGGTCCTCCAGTGGCATCTCTTTATGTGGCAGAGGTAAATTATATTCTCATTTTCTCCAGTACATGGTAATTTATCACCACTTACCCATTTCCAATTGCTTGATAGATTTCACCTGCTCACGTGAGGGGCACTTATGGAAGCTTCATTCAGATAGCAGGTTGTCTTGGCTTAATAGGGGCACTAGTCATGGGTATCCCTGTCAAGAGTATTGACGGATGGTAAGAGAAATGGAAAAAACCTGGTGACTTGAAACTCGGAAGTGTTAACTTCATCCTCAGTGAAATTCCTAATTGACTCCTTAAATTTACTTGCCTGTGTTATCTGATCAGGTGGCGTACTTGTTTTTGGGTATCTATAGTTCCAGCTGCATTACTTGTTCTATGTATGATGTTTTGTGCGGAGTCTCCACAGTGGTTGTACAAGGTTTGTTCTACTTTTTAATTATTAGAGTGAGATATGGCATACACAAATTCTCTTGATTTTCAGCCCGCTCAATAAGATATGTAGGTACTGAGTATATATGCATGCCATTGACCCTTAGATTTTTATGTTGTAGCAAGGGAGACATACTGAAGCTGAATTAGAGTTTGAGAGACTTTTAGGAGCGTCGCATGTCAAAACTGCAATTGCTGAGCTGTCTAAATTGGATAGGTTTGATGAGGCCGATTCTGTAACAATAGCCGATTTGCTCCTTGGCCGGTATTCCAGAGGTAATTATGGCAACTTCATCACTAGTTGAACCTTGTTTCCATCAAGTATCTTGTCAGTCTTTTGATTTAGTAGGATCCTGTTGCAGTATCTTCTATATGAAGTTACGAACTCGTCAGATATTTTCCCTAATATGAGGTTCACTCATTCCTTTGCAGTTGTTTTTATTGGGTCAGCTCTATTTGCTTTTCAACAGCTTTCTGGAATAAATGCCATTTTTTATTTCTCTTCGACTGTATTTAGACGTGCTGGCATGTCATCCAACCTGGCAAATGTCTTCATAGGGATTGCAAATATGTCAGGTAAAGTTTCCTTTCCAAGGCAATCTTTCTTTTACTCTCACCACCGAGGCTCTAAAAGTTCCTCTAAGTGGATCTGTTACTTGATTTCTTTCAATAATAGCATGTCTATTAACTTGCAGGTTCTTTAGTGGCCTTGGTATTGATGGACAAGTTAGGAAGGAGGGTTCTCCTCCTATTGAGCTTTTGTGGCATGGTGAGTTATCATTTCTGAGTCTTTTGTCATCGTTTACATTGTATGCTTTTATAATTTGGTGTAACATCCTTAAATACATGAAATGTATCATTCTCCATAGTGTATCACGTGACTTTGTAGATCCCAAATAAGAGTGATCTCCTTGGAGTCGTTCCACAATGAGTAAAAAAGCATTCTCCATGTTATACTTTCTAACCTTTCCTTCACATAATTCCCTCCCCAAATTATCCCAGGTTTCATGAAATTGCATTGCGTCTTTTTTTTTTTAATTCTTCCTATCAGTAACAATTCTAGGGAATGCCTCCCTTAGATCGTTGTTCATGAGGACCTTTCCCCCCATTGATTGCATTGTATCTATTGGGCTAGCTGTTAGCCCGAAATACTCCATCTGTCTAAATTCTAATTGTGTTTCCTTTCACATTTCCAACTTGCAGTCCATATCTATGGCGCTTCAAGTGCTCGCAGCATTTTCTGGAATATTTTACTTATCCATTGCTGGGATGCTGCTGTAAGTGTCAATCCGATACTCCGATCTTTAGATTCTGTTCTTAATGAAACATAATGCAGATAAAGTTACAAATTGCCAGTTCATACACTTGAAGTACAAAATAATGCACTTAGTTTGGGATTGCTGAAGAATTAAGATTCTTGATGAATAAAATTTGGTTACTGATAACAGAATTGAATGCAGGTTTGTCTTTACGTTTGCCGTTGGAGCAGGTCCAGTTCCTGGGCTTCTTCTCCCAGAATTAGTACCTAACCGGGTCAGGGCAAAAGCAATGGCCTTTTGTATGTCTGTGCACTGGGTAAGTGATTTTTATCGTAGCTTTATTCTTATATCCTCCCCTTTGAGCAAATATAAATATTCTCTCTGGATCGATACCACCTCCAGTTCAAATTGAAAGCTAGTTGTCCTTCATTGATCGATAAGTCATTGGTTGACTGATCAATTATTGAGTTACATTAGCTTTCTCTTCAGCAAAATTATCAGAAATATTAGTACTTTTTTGTACTTTACTCTAGCATGAAAATGACATTATTGCAATAATACATTATACTTGTGAGCTCTTAAAGTCGAGCTTAGATATTTGGTGGAGAGAAGTCGATGAGGCACTTAGTTCATATTAAATGCCTAGATTATATAACTTTCCAAGCCTTTAAACTGGAAAGTAGACGATTATGTCATGTGTTGTCAGGTGTAACGGGAACTTTTAAGTGATGGTTGCTCAAAATTTGTTTATCTGTAGGTCTGCAATTTCTTTGTCGGCTTGATGTTCCTGCGCCTGCTCGACCAAATCGGCCCACTACTGTTGTATTCCATGTTTGGTACATTCTGCGTGATGGCCGTGATCTTTGTAAAGAATAATGTTATGGAGACCAAAGGAAAATCCCTTCAAGAAATTGAGATTGCTCTTCTTCCACCAGAGTAAAGCTTGTTGACAATCTTGAAGCTCTGTTAGGGCCGGCAATATGATTAGGTTCTTGGAGAGGGATCAAATGTAGTACAAGTAGTTGAGGAAGTGGCCAATGTATATTATGGCATCTATATATTTGATAATATGCTAGTGCAATATTGTTAGTATCCTATGTATTGAAGTTTAAATGAATATGCTATATTGTCCTCAATAAATTTCTCCTTAGTGTCTACATTCATTTTCTCAAGCTCAATCACTTGTTTTAAGTTCACAAAGTTATGATTCCTGAATCATGGCTTGTTTAGGTAATAACATTATATGCTTTCCATTTACCTCTTGGCATGTAGTTTTAAGAAAGATGACACAGAATGTCCTTAAACGCGAGTGTTTCCAACTTTTTTTTATTATATGCTCTCCATTGCAAATTCACTTGCTGAGTTTCTATTATGAAAATTTTATAAATTTCGATCTTTAAGCAAAATGTTAGATGGGGGTGCGTGTTTGATGTATTCATTAGACATTCGATGGTTCAAACTTGGAACTTAATTTCATATTGTCTATGTAAAATCATATCTTACCCTACCCTCACATTTTGACATGCTAATATTATCTTCTTCGCCCACGAAATTTGAAGATTACCATTTTGACCATAATTTTTAAAATATAACATACTTGATTATTATTTTTGCCTACTACTACACCATCTGTAATAATCCGTCTTGCTAATTTCTCACGATAATATTAATTCGTAAAAATTTATTTGTTCAATTACATTTATAATTTAAGAAGTAGTAGCAGTATGATAATTCGAGCGTTAGATCGTTGTTGTTCGATAACCCGATTTCGATTTCGGCACAAAACTCCCCGTGCAACTCCAAGACTTAAGTATTAAGTGTTATTCACATCCTTATAATCACTATTCACACAAAGAAAACACAAAAATATCTTCTCCATCTCGCTCTCACCCGAGATCCTAGGAGCACCAAACTCAAAAAATTTCTTCCATTTCTTTACTTGGCTGCTAATAAAAGATCCTTGGGCCGATCAAGGCGCTTCCAACATCTTTCCCTACGACTCGAGGTAAGAAAATGCTTTGGCTGATTTTTAAGGGTTGACTTTTGGGTTGACTTTTGACATAACTCAATTTTACGTTGCTTTCTAAGCTTTGTTATGAGTTCTATGATGTATATAAGGATTAATTCATGATTTAGAGTATTGTTCGGTGACAAGTATATTTAGTTGACTTTTTATATTTTGCTGACTTTTTGGTTGATATTTTATAAGACTTTAAACGCCAGAGGAAATTTAATCGCACCTTATCAGAAGTATTTGAGAGCGTTAAAATTGTGATTTAAAATCGATTAAAGTGGGTTAGTCAAAACGCGATTTGTAAGTTGGGTTATAATTGGACATTGGAGATGTGTCATAATTACGACTCGGTGGTTAAATATAATGACTTATAATTTGATATGAAATGTTAAAGTTGGATAAGGCGGAATTCTGGGCTGGGAGATCGCTTGGTCAGGTCCACGGGATTATTAATTCGTTTTATCCGTCATTTTAGACCGCTTTAGAAATAGTTCCACTAAGAGTCGGGTAGCTGGTTCTAGAACGCTATGATTATAGTAGGTCTCATTATGCTTTCCTGGTGTTTTGTTAGGCGTTGATCGTGGAAAGGGCAAGCATCGTGATTGTATTCGCGAAGGTTTTTGGTGGTAGCCTAGCAGAGGCGAAAGTACTTCATTCAAGGGCGCTACTTTTACGCATTTACTTTTAAATTATGTGAACATGTTAATGCTGCATGATTACGCATGGTAACGATATACATGAATCATTAAGTGCTGATTCATTTGTGTGAGCCATGATATGATTATGTGATTATTCACAATAAGATTTGCTTCGAGGTAGTGAATAAATAACTCCCAACTTCTTATATTTCTCGATTTCCGCCTCGTCGGCATCAAGTATTTTTGTGGCCTTGTCGGCACCTTTTTATTTCGCGGCTCACGGGCGGTCGCGATCGACATGATCATTTTCATTTGTGCCAGTCGATGACGAAGCAATAGCCTAGAGGTCAGTTGGAGAGTTTGTTCCTAGTGGCTAAAGTAGCACGGGTGGCGAGGATCCTCATACCGGGATTTTGATGCGTTGTCAATCGCTTTTGATTGTTGTACTTTATTTTCAAACTTTGGCTCATTGGCAATAATTACTTCAGACATGAAAGACAAGATTATTTTCTTCTCAGAATTCCTTGTCAGCATTAATGTTATTGGGATACGTTTGTAAATATATACGCGAGTCAAGCTGTTGATATCACCCACGGATTGTAAAATTTTAAAACTTATTATTTGAGAATATTAATGGAAATCAAATTTTGATGAAACGAGTAGTTTTAAACCGAATGTTCATCCGCTTCGTGACTCGTGTTCCAGACATAATGATTCTCACCTCGTGGCGCCAACCCGGGCGGTCGTTACGTGGGAGATCTATTACTTTGCTACAGTGCATTGTCGGGTGTTGGCCTTATACTTTGGTATAAATGCAGCCAGATATCTATTATCACTTAAGCATGACATTGTTGATGTTGCCTTATACTACGGTATAAAGCTAAGAGTTATTAGCGATCGATCCATTCTCGCAGTAAATGGATTGAGATATGATTCATGGTGGATAATGGGAGATGTAAGGTGACGACCAGAGTTATAGTCATCATGTGTCTCAAGATTACGTACTGTGTCTGTTGCACCTTCTATTATATCTTGAATACGTTATGCCCGGTAATCTTCTTTGAATCTTATTGTATGACTTATTAGGTACCTGAGTATATATATACGTATTTTATTCATGTCACATATATTGCCTGGCCTGCTCCGCATGGGTAAGTCTACCCCCTGGCAGAAAGCTTTCACTAAGCTTCGCGCTTACACCCCTTTTCGCTTGGGAGGGTATTTCATTTTGTGCTGCGGCTGACAGGCGGCAACGAGCAAGAGGTCATTGAGTTGTTCCAAGTGGCTAAAGCGAGCATCAGCGGTCAGCATCCTCATGCCTCATTTTGACGTGTCACAATCAAGCTGGGATTGCTGTACTTTATTCTTCAAACTTTAGCCTCGCTTCACTATTTCAGATTCTCAATACGTGATTTATTTTCCGTCAGACTGGCCAAGACACGTTTCGGATATGTCATATATGGGTCGTTTGCCGATATCACCACGGATTAAAATTTAAAAAAACCGCTTGATCGAGAAGTTTAATCAGAATCAAATTTTTAAGGAAACGAAGTTGTTTTAAACCGAAATGGCCCATCGGGTTTGGTGACTTCGTAAGCCTTGATCAGAATGCATTCTCACCTCGTGGTGGCCAACCGGGGCGGGTCGTTACAATCTTCATGAAAAGACTTTAATACCCCTAATTTATTCCCTTTCATGTTCTTCTTCAAACAGAGGTTGCATTCCACCACCATCCATCAAGAGCCCACCAAGCACCCACCACTACTAGTACACCTCGAAACCCTAACCCCTAAGATCACAACCACTACCATCACTCCCAATATCTAAACCCCAACCCCAACGCCACCACACCACTACCCCAATTGAACCCTAATCCCCATAACCACCACCATTACTCCCAATATTCAAAACCCTAACCCCGAACATCAATTAATTAAAATTACCCTGTACTTTCTACACCTAACCCAAGAGAATAATACCATCAATTAACACATGGCAGTGTGATCGTAATTTTCAAACAATGTATAAGCGATTGGTTTTATATGCGGTTTTTCAAATGGGAAAACGAGGGCATGGGAAGGGGACAACGAGGCGGGGAAGAGAGGGTAAAGGAAAGGGGAAAGAGGGAGAGGAGTGTCGCAGTGTTACAGGTGGAGCAGGGGCAAGTGAGGCGGCGAGGTGTGTGGTGGTGGTGGGAGAGGGGTTGAATGGTGTATGTGGCAAGGAAAAAAGAAAGAAGAAGAAGCGTTCGAAGTGTGATTTGGTGATTTTCGCATGTGAGCATAAAGGGTATCGGTGCTAAAATTATCATGTATTAGATTTAAAAACTTCGAGTCGACTTGTCAGTCTTCCAAATTTATCTTCGCCCACCCTTTGTTGGGATCCATCCCATTCAATAGGATTGGAAGTTGAGGCCAAGATTATGAGCAACGCGGGTATTAAATTTCAAAAGAAGAGTCGAATTGCTTAATAACGAGGTATAATTTTGCGTTGGAACTATGGAGGAAGAGAGGTTGAATCTTTCAACCGGTTGAAATGGCCAACGGGTATAGCGGATGAAAATTGTGCGTGTTCGTCAAGTATTCTTAAGTGTTTCGGTTTTGTTTATTCGTGCGTAGTTATTTTTGGTTTTGTTCAAGAAGCGGAAGCCTGGCGATCGGGTGACTTGCCTGGTGTTATCTTGATTTTTTTTCACCGAAAAATACAAATAACGAATTGGACATTCAATTTGTTAAAATACATATTAATCAATTGTTCAAAAATAAGTAGTCAAGTTGTCAAAATAAATATTCATCAATTGTGAATACAGTTGTGACCGCGACGGTAATTACGATCTTCAAGTGATCATCAAAATCATATTTGTAATCTAATTCGCCTGTGTCGAAGTTCCGAAAGTTAAGCGTCATCAACAACTCAGACACCGTAGTCACCGATCGATGGATGACAACATAAAAGACTTCATTTGACATTAATAATAATAAAAATATACTTTGTCCATCGTGGGCGAACTAACAACATATACAATAAAAACAACGAACAACATAATACAAACTAATCTTTAACGATACACAACCAAAGATACACAAGAAATCCAAAATACAACATAAAGGAAAGTATGACAACTGCACTTCAATGAAATACAATACATGTGTCTACAATATACAAGTCGCAAATAATGTGGAAATGCTCACGAGGAATTATATACACCACCGCCTCATCTAGCGATCTTCAATTCGGCAAAATTTATCAATGCCTTCGACAACCTCTACTGACAACCCCTTAGAACCTAGGCATAAACGCCCGCCCATGAGAATAGAAGTCGCCTATTGTTGAGTGAATACAAATACTCATGCATTTGATCTCATCACATATTCATACTTATATATATAACATATTTATACATTAACCAAAGCTACACAATAAAAAACTGCTCACAAATCACATAGAGTTCTCTTCATACGATATCACATAACACTTTATAATCACATTTAAGGGAAAACAGCCTCAAAGACACAAAGTCATCAAACGAGGAATCCACCTCCAAGAAATAATACACATACGAGAATCCACCTCCAAATAATACTACGAGGAATTCACCTCCAAATAATACATATGAGGAATCCACCTCCACATAATCACGAGGCCTCCACCTCCATCCTCCCGACCGAGGCCACCCCTCAATGCGCATATCACACCAAACCTCCCGAATCCACTGGCTACCTCGCATTACGCACTCACACCAAACCTCCCGGTCGGGGTCACCACCGCTCCGCAAATAACACACAAGGCAATCAAAGCACATCTGCACACAGCCACACACACAGCACACAACCACACACAATCTCATAACATGAATCATATTCACAACTATCTCATAATACAAATCATAATCTCAATTATCTCATAATATACCTCATAATCTCAATTATTTCATCATATGAATCATAAATCAGAATTTACACATAATATCAATCATAATCTCAATTATTTCATAATATGAATCATAATCACACAATACACATATCGTATCAGCCTAAGACAACACATGCAAAATATATAACATGACATATAAATGAAAAGTCCCCATCGTGAGATTTGTACTCACCTCGAGTTCAAACGCAGTAACGATGACTCTAGCACATCGCTGTATCCAAAGCTCAACCTCTATTCAAAAAATTATACATTATAACACATCCCGTAATAACCTCTCTTAACATCTATATAATCCCGTGAGCGTTATACGACGCCCGACAATTCAAATTTACAACTCTTAGCAATCATCCTGTAAAGATTGCATACACTTTAATATCCAACACAACTACATTCTAATCGCCAACTTCAGAAATCTCAATATCTTCGGGTCATCGCCTCTTATTACCCCAACAATAACACTTTGCCAATATTCTAATCAATCCAACAATCAATCGACAACCACTAATCCATTAAATACAACCTCCAATTCAAATGCTAAAATGCTATACGAACTTTCCCCAAACTTTCAACCCAATACCTATCCATCCAAACCAATAACTATATACCCAAAACAACTATATTAAAGCCCCTCTAACTATATTACAATTTGTTAATTCTAAGAAAACAATAAAAGTCAAATCTTCAACTTACACCACTTTCTAACCCCAATAATCACCAAAAATCACCGCTAATCCCCTCTATACGATACTTAGATAACATTTCTATACCATAATAAATTCAAGATCTAAAAAGTCAACAAAAATCCCATAAAAGTCAACTCTTCAAAACTCTCAAGAAATATCTCAAACGATTTGATCTTTCCTTACTCAGATATTTATTTATGACGACGAAGCAGAAGAATCCACCATTTTGATCTTTGAAGCCAAGAGACAATCACGCAGAGAAACGGAAGAAAATTTTGAGACGGGAGCGGGGGAAGTGAAATTTCGCCAAAGAGAAAGAGGGAATTACTTATGATGAAGATACAAGTAGGTGGGATATCTGAGGGGAAGAAATTTAGGGTCTGCCTGCTCTCAAGTTAATTCTACACCTTCCGCACTTAAATCTCAACGGTAAAAACCACTTCCATCATATTCCCCGAGGTATATATTACTACTCATCTCATACTCATTCGATATATCGATATTATTCCAAAATTATTTATACTATTCCTGGTCCCACCACAAACCGAATATACCACCAACCGACCGATTTGGTCAATCTCCACTACTCAATCAAATTTTTAATTTCACCCCTGAATACACCACCGGTAAACTTATATACTATCAACATAATATCGATAGCTTAACGAAGTTTATTACAATATCGCTGAAGCCATCATAATCCAAAGTACTCACAAATATAACGATCATCCTTCTGATCCAACTGACAGTCATGTGAAGAAAATACGTCAAATTTTTAATGGACTTGATACTAAATTGTTAAATAAAATTATAAATCTCAATTTAATTATGTAATATATATATATATATATATATAATATATTAAAAATTATATTATTTGGATTCGGTATGTGTTTTTGTAAACCGCAAACTAAAAAGTTTCGGTTTTGAAATTGCTCAACTATATCAAGCAATTAAAAAAAATCCAACCAAGCTTCTGCTTAAAATTCCACATGATTCTGGCTCGGCGCTTTTTTCTGCTGTTCATCTTGTACGCGGGTTTGCTAGAGGAGAAAGGAATAAGTAGATATAAGTGTTATCTTAACAATTTAGGATACCATTCAATAAAATATATTTTTTTTATAAAAAATATATCAAAATTCATAACTTGTTTACACTAGAAAAAGTGCTAAGGTTTAGTTCATTTGGATATAAAATAAAACACACATTTTCAATATATTAAGCCATTTTATCCTCTAAACCTCTCTAGTTTGATTTTTTCAATCAACCCGTTCAATATAATAGTTACTATACAATCATAATATTAAATTATATAAATAATGAATATATGATAACTGATATGGGGTATATATATGTTAAGGAGGTGGAAGACATATAATTTAGATTGAATTAAATCGTCGTAAGAAGAAAGTTTTAATTATCACAATCATGTATTTAAATATGAGATTTAGAGTATCTGGGAAATAAAAGTTAGATCTTTACATCAAACTATCGTTGTTCGTCTAAGAGCAACAAAAAATAGACTACGACCAAAATCACGTGAGTACGCGACATAACAGACATCGGGCTCAACTATTTCAATAATCAAACCGTAAATGCGCAAAGGAAATAGCTATTTTGCCCATAATTGAATTTTTCTTACACGCCTCCACACCCCATCTAGCCATGGTATAGTTAAATTACTTGATCTAAATTTCAGACACCTGAGACATCTACCATTCACAAGGAGCTCACTTAAACTATAATTGTGAATATTCGAACATGAATTTTCTAAAGTTCGATCTAATTGTATCTTTACCACTAGGACACCAGGCTATGCACTTGTAGATAAAATAAGGTGTCTTGTCTTTTACTGAGTTATCATATACACCACATAATAATGTTTTTTAGAAGGAATTACTATTATACCCCTATTTGTAAGTGTAGTAACTATTCAACTTTCAATTAAAGGTAAAATAGTCACTTCACCCCCTTTTTGGGTTGATATAGTGTAGTTGCCTTCACTACACTTAAAAATACGGGAGGGCAGAAAAGATCATTCGCTAAACTTTTCAGGTGACACCTATTACTTATCATGACACGTGTCTTCATTGTTTCAAAATAAAAAATAAACACGTGTCATGATCTTAATGAAATTTCACACAAAATGTCAGACAAAAGATACCGTAGATCCGACTGGAAGAGTCAAAATATGAGATATTTGAAATAAATACCGTTGAACAATTGACAGGCCAACCGATATACTCATTTAAGTTTAAGTTCGTATATACATTCGATTATATAGTAATGTTCATATTGTGATACTCGGTATCTATTATTGTGGGTTATGAGGCTTACTATACCGCTTCATAATCAATATACCAATATATAATGTTCGGTTAACATTTATCAAGATAATGGCTTTTGGTCAATCAGCCCAAGAGTACACACATACAAATCCAAAAGCTACCTATAATTTAATTATAAGTTTCTGGGTTTAAATGGAACTATGTAAGAATATCGAGGCTTAATTTTAATTGTTGGAAATACACCCTAGTTCGGCTATAACATTATGTGAGATAGTGTGTTTCCTAATCTTCCTTAATCATTATCAATATTCTACCTATCCACCTCTTTACGTGTCTTTATTTTGCGATGTTAAACGGTAGTGTCTCTGCAACCTTCCCACCCTATGTCGGGCTCTAATTAAAACACACTTAACGAGGTGGTAGGTAGAGTTTTTGCTAACTCCACAAAAAGTTCTAAAAAAGAGACATTTTACTTCTACGTAGCCACCATTTTTGGAGACAAAATCTGTTTCATTTACTTTGCAGATTCACTTTCATAAAAGCACTGTGTCTCTCTCTCTCCTACCTTCTGGTCGATTAGTAGGTGGAAAAAAATTCTTTAATTTTTATGTCCAAACTTCTTCCGTAGCTTTCAATATTTCAAGCGAGCTTCAAGAAAATATTCGTAGGGACTGTTTCGCCTTCTCAAGCAGCTGACAACGCAGATGATTCCGCTTTTGGATGTCAGGCGTATTATCATAATATTATGCTACATTGCTTTGATAATTATTCTCGAAATCTGCAGACGTATATTTTTTATCTCTAATTATTATTTATACAACCTGATAGCCGATCATTTGTAAAAATCAAGAAGATGGAGTGAAGGATAAAATAGTACAATAATTTCATAACCAAAAAAACACTATTAGGTGTGGATATAGCAACTCAGCTTGAAATCATCACCATCTATATTCATCTTCATATCTCCATCTCCGATCTCGCTTCTCTCACTTTAAATGGATCCCAAACCAAAGAGTTGGAGCATCCACACGCGCACAGAAATCACCTCCAAATACAAAATCCTCCACCGGGTCGGATCCGGAGCATACTCCGATGTTTATAAAGCCCTTCGTCACTCCGATTCGTTACCCGTTGCCTTAAAAGAGATCCACGATTACCAATCCGCTTCCCGAGAAATCGAAGCGTTGAAAGCGCTGCAAAATTCGCCAAACATCGTCGTTTTGTTTGAGTATTTCTGGGCTGAAGATGAAGATACTGTTCTCGTTTTGGAGTTTTTACCCTTTGACCTTGCTGACGTCATCAGGGCGGCGACAAAGGGGTTGTTTGATCATCAGGGTGACGTCAGCAGGGGTGCCGATAGAGGGGAGTTTGATGACGTCAGCAAGGGGGGCAAAAAAGGGGATTTTGATGATTTGGGTGGTGACGTCAGCGAGGGGGGGTTGAGGATCGAGGAGATAAAGATGTGGATGATCCAGATATTGTGTGGTGTGGACGCGTGTCATAGGAATAGTATTGTCCATCGGGATTTGAAGCCAGGGAATTTGTTGGTTTCGGCTGATGGGGTACTCAAATTGGCTGATTTTGGTCAGGTGAGGAGTTGTTTTGTCCCAAAAAGATTGTCCAATTCTCTATAACTGAATAAATTACAATACCTATGCTTCCTATTTGTTGTGAACTACTTCGTAGTAGATAATCTTTGCTACTCATGTTGGTCCAACTCGGAAACAGCTTAAAAACGAACAATCCGACCCCCCTTACCCCATTTAGGCGGGAGCCTATTTAGAGGCAATGATGGATCGGTAATTGAGTGGTATAGCATTGATTTGTATCATAATTGTCATCTTATTAGGCTCTCATATCATTGATTTGGATCTGAAGTACTACTATCATTTTAATTGGGAAGTATGTTGGCTGATTTTAGTCCTGTAAGCTTACTCTGTCCGTTCGGAACTATTGTCCAGCTTGATTTTTTGTTTGGTAATAGTCTGTTACAGTCCCAAAAATGTTGTTCAACTTGATTTCTTATGAACAAGGTTAATAAATTTTGGTTTATTGGTTGAATCAAAATTATTATGCTAATAGTAAAATATGTTGGCTACTATTGGGCAGGTGAGGTCTTGTTGTTTGGTAATAGTAGCTTCCATTCTGTTCCAAAAGATATTCCCTTTTGATTTGCCAATGCCAAAATTAACAAATTTTGTAGTGTTAATTGACTCGCATAGCATTGATTTGGATCAAAATTGTCATTTTAATTGACTTGCATAATATTGAATTCGATCAACCTTCAAATTCAGAGTTGGATAATCTTTTTGATATGGGAGGGAGTACATTTTAATTTGTTCGTCTTTGTTATTATATCTTCATGCATAAAAAATGTAGCTTAAGTTCGATTTCTAGCAGGGCCCCTGTTTGTGATGTTGAAGTTTGAATTTTTTTTATGATCCTGAAGTTTGAGTTTGTATTAATAATCATTCTTGTGACTTAAAAATGTCATGAAGTTAGCTGATATTTTCGAAATGGCATGAACCATGTTGAATATTTGAATTGCTTTCCGTGATAATATCTTGCATTGACAGATCAGCGCCTCCATCTAAACCAACGTTTGCAATGGTGATTTAGGCATAAATATGGATAGTGTTCATAGAGTTAGGAACATATATATTGGGTTCTTATGTAACTTGTTGTAAAGGGAGAATGACATCCTGCCATATATTTGAGGCTCTGCTTCAGCCTCAGAATGTTTGTGGTGGCTTCAAAATATGTAGTTGCTGTTAGTGGACCCATTTAAGGACTACTAGTCCTATTAGTATCTTCTGCAGTAGTAGTTTGGGTTAAACTATTATTGCATACCAAAGTTGTATATGTTTATACCACCTCAATGTATTAGCAATTAGGCACTCTATCTTTTTGGCAGGCTAGAACACTTCTCGCACCTGGACTTGCAGCTATCGAGGAAGACTCACCCTCTATGGATCAAGCAATTTCAAATCACCAACCTGATGTTCCTGGCTCAGAAAAAGAGGGCAAAGAGGCTCAAAGAATATCAGAATCGCCACCACATAGTAGAGGGGAATATGGTACAAGGCCTGATGATCGCATGTCGAGAGAGGATTTCTTAGACGAGTATGATAACTATGATGGAAATACATCTTGTTTGGCTACGTGCACTACCAGTGACTTGGAGGAAGATCCTTTAAAAATGTCCTTTCCTTATGAAATTGAGGGTCAGAATGACAGAAATGGTGCCCTCACTTCATGTGTAGGAACTCGTTGGTTCAGGGCACCAGAGCTGCTCTATGGGTCTACAAACTATGGACCTGAGGTAGACTTGTGGTCGTTAGGTTGTATTTTTGCTGAGTTACTTAGCCTAGAATCTCTGTTTCCTGGAACATCAGATATCGATCAGCTAAGCAGAATTTTCAGTATATTAGGCAACTTGACCGAAGAAGTCTGGCCTGATTGTTGTAAACTTCCTGATTTCAAGTTGATCTCCTTTGGGAAAATAGACAATCCTATTGGATTAGAAGCATCGCTGCCAGGTCGTTCTCTTGATGAAATCAATCTCGTCAAGAAGTTACTGTCTCTGAACCCAACAAGTCGAGCTACTGCCATGGAGTTGCTTCATGACAAGTATCTTAACGAAGAACCTTTTCCCGTCCAAGTTCCAGAACTCAGGGTCCCTTCGATGCACACTGCCGAAGATGGTGACTCTTCGGGTGAATGGGGTGATTACAGAGATATTGGCTCAGATTCAGACATGGATGATTTTGGCCCTATGAGTGTCACAGACACTGAGAATGGCTTTTCTATTCGATTTTCTTGAGTGCCAAAGGCTAGAAAGGCCACCTTGATTTGATAATGTGTTTTAGCATAGAGAGTGGAAGGCTCCTTTTTCCATGTATGCTACTCAACTTCATTTTCTAAGGATAGTGAATAATTGTAGTTATGATGGAGAACTCAAAATTCAATTTTAAATTTTATATGCTTAAATTATTGATCTAAGATAATGTTCAATTCAATGCATAAAGCAAACCAATGTAAGTCTTATTTCATAATGTAGGGTCGGTTATATAAATACGTTTCAATATTTGGATTATCTATGCTATTACAGAAAGTAGCGTTAAGGCTAACAGTGGGATGTTTTAAAGGAGTTTGATGGTTGCAAGTTTGCAACTCACTTTTAATCAAACTGACCACTTAGTCAACAATTCATGTGAGTGAATATCATCAGCAATAATAATACAAGTAATGTCCACATTTTTAGCTGGAATAAATGAAAATATAAGCAACTCAGTCAAGTGAGTGATCAGAATAATAGATGATACAAGAACTAATGTCCAACACAAACAAATCTAACTATAGTACTAATAGATAGATCAGTGTAAAGTTTCAAAGAATTTAGTTTGAGCTATTTACATAGTCCAAAAATAATCAATTGTTCGTGTTCAATGGAAATGGCTCTCATTTGTATACTTATATCAAGAAAAGAATAAAAAATGCTCATCAAGGTCTGATAAATTATCCATGTTGACACATCCCAAATTCAGCCTTCAGTTCATTCCCCAAACCTGCAAGGAAGTGAATATTTAGTTTCAATCATGTCCAATATTTCCATAGATAAATATTGCATACATTAACATGACATGACTTTGAAGATCTCCCGCCTTAACGGGGTGGGGGTGTGGGTTGGATAGTACACTGACAAATATTGTATAAGAAGCTAATGCAAAGAATTGTACCTGAATTTTGCCATCAGATGTACCAATGACTAAAATATCTTCATTTATGTCGAAACTGATGCAGTTAACTTTGCAGGTAGTACCAGTCTGCAGAAGTTCCACTTTAGTATGCTTCTTTTTACACCAAATCTCTACTAGTCCTCCTTTGCCTCCCAAATATATAAGCTCTGCGCCTATCGCCATTGATCGGATTTCAAGTGTCGATGGCAGTGATCCAACCATGGTTTCGTCTGATGTGTTCCATATCTAATAGCATAATAAACGATTAAGCAACCACTGACATACACATTGGTATAGAAAAAACAATATTTCTCGACCATATAGGGCTAAACTCATTCAGATAAGCCAATTAGCCATATGCAATGTAAAATGTCAGATGTCAGAACTGAAATATTATCTGCAGAGGCAATACCTTAACAGATGCTCCATCCATCGACGCGCCTGCTGCATATAACAGCCCTTCGTGTACTTCAAGTGAATACACAGGAATAGCTTTTCCTAAAATTTTCCTAGTGCCACTTTGAATTGTTCTAGGAGTTCCGATGGGTAAATCAATCACCTGTCGATTATTAGAGATTTATTAATCTCAGATATCTAAATTTGACAGATATTTTGAATGGAAAAGTTACTAACCTGTATGCTATTATCTTGACATCCACAATACAATTTCTCATTATGGAAAGCCAAACACCTGACTTGCTTATTTGGATTTAGCAGTCTTGATTCTCCATTCCATGAATGCACCTTATATCATCAATTCAAAATTCAAGATTAACATAAGTGAAGGAATAATTTACTAGAACTTAGAATACAAGGTTTTTCGAGAATCAGTTTAAGTTTTTCTACGACTCCTTCTGTATCTTTCAGAAGTAGAAAGCAAAAGATGTAGTTCCCTTGAGATGCTAGGCTATTAGCACAACTACGTCGAAAAAAATAGATTATTACTCCATATCACACATCTGAGACTAATCACTTGATTAAAACATTCCAATGCAATACATTCTCAGCCTACCTTTACACCAGTACCTTGAGGAACAAAGCAAGAAAAGTTGTCAGTAACTACTAGATTGTTGACATGGTCCTTCATTTCATGAACTTGATCACAGTGCATCATGTCATTGTCAAGTGACCATACCTGCGATGAATTTCAAGAATGGCAATTGAAATCATATACGTGTCAGCGTGTTACTATATTATTGAGGAGTCTACGTGTGTAACATTGAGAAGGATGTATACATTACCCTCTCTGTCTTATCAAGCGAACCACTGTATAGCCTTCCAGTTGATTGAAAAACTTTCAAGCTCCTAACTGCTTTTGAGTGCTCACGAGTCTCTTGGACGAGATGCAATGAGTTTTCTGTCATACTCCAGACCTTCAGAGAAGACAAACGGATTTAAACATCTTCAAACTACCAATATTACTTGAATATATGAGAGAAGAACTTACTGACCTTTATGGTTCCATCTGAATGGCCTGAGAAAAATCTGTCTTTAAAGAAAACTATTGATAGGACTTCTCCATTTTCAGTGCAATCAACTTGTTCTATTTCTTTGTGGTTCCAAAATTCCTGCTGCCAGACACAATTATTTATTTTAGAGATCTGTTTTCTGCAACTCAAACGACAAATATGTCTCGCTTTTTAATATATCAAAAACTAGTTAAGACTTACAGAACTGTTCTCCTGTTCCTCTGAGAGGACTTTCAGCATTTCAAATGCCTCAGAAGTAGTCTTTTTCAGCTCTCTCAAGCCTTTCAGGATATCTTTGATATGAATAGTTAGTTCATCAAGTCCTTCTAAACTCAAAAGGGAAAATGCAGGAACATAATCAGTTGAGACTCAGACTGGACTCATGGTTTGCAGTAGGATTTCAATGATTCAACAACATTTAAAGTAGATAAACACATATCAATGGCCATGGTATACACTTTAAAGTTGGACATTAAAAGTTATTCTCAACTAACCCGAGTCACGAATGAAGCTTCTGAGCGCGAGCATTGAGAGGGCCCTATCTTCAGTATTTTTTGCAGACTTGAAAATTGTCACAAAGAAGTTGAGCAAACATAGCCGTGCTGCCCCACGCACGCCTGTGTCAGGAAGACTCGAGAGAGAGTGAACAAGCCATGTAGCGGATACAAAACACAACGAGCATAAATCAACATATCTACTCTTTAGGCCTTCTGAAAGAGCCTCAAACAACAATCCAAATTCATGGCTGACTAGTACGGATGCCATTTTTCTATCCCAATCTTCAGCAGCCTCATCTTCTTCCTAGAAATTCATTAATAATCAAACAAATTATGAACCCCACAAAACAATTCCAGAAAATAAAAAGAAAAGATAACTTTTTTAGGCTGACCTTGATATCTTGAATATTGGCTTTCCGCATCATAGTCTCGTATTTTTTGCCAAGTCCGGCACATTTAAGAAGATAAGCTCGCATTAGGGGTTTTCCTGAAGAGGAGAACCTTCCTTGAAGAGACACAATAGTCTCTGCGGCTGCTAATTGACCAGTGGGAAACTCGGAGTTTCGTAGGCATGAAATAAGAGTATCAATTGCCTCTTCCCTATAGATGCTCATTTTTCTTGGTTCTGCCTGCAAATATACACTCTCATTATCAGATCAAAAGTTCAGATGTTTACTGATCCTAGAGAGAGCGATACATAATACGAAGAAAGCGAAACAAAGAGAGAGGGAGGGGTGCCTTACCAAAAGGTCGAGTTGGAGAAGCAGACCAGCCACAATTGGACATTGTTCTTGTAGAGCAGTCTGAAGGTATATAAGAAGTGTATGCATTGTGCTCCCTATTCCTTCATCCTTTATAATGTGCAGAATTTGTTCATTCAGCCTTCTCCTGTGCAATAGTAAAATTAGTACGAGTAACTTGTAAGAAATACTACTAGATCAACTGAAGCAAGAAGGTAAAATTCTGCAGTTAATTAACTACCTCTTCATTTTCACCAATTGAAACAGGAAATGCACTATTTCGAATCGTTGTTCATCATTTGCTTCAATAAAACTCTCCACAATAGGTGCCAATTGAATTTTATCAGCAATCACATTCCTGCTCGCCCCATCTGCCAATATGCACCTCAGAAGAATACCAACAGCTGCAATCTTCTCTTCCAAAACATCAGACTGTAAATAGAATATGATGCTCTTAGTTGCTTGAGATGAAACTACTCTCCTTGCAATTTTTGAGGAAGTTTTTCCATCAGAGCTTCCAATAACCAATCGAAGCAGTTGTACTGAGGCTGTTTTTGGATTTATGGTCATTTTGAGTGAATCATCCTCGTTGTCTCTAAGAACTTGCAAAATACAATCCACCATATTCACATCCACTAGGCTTTTTATGGAAGGTTGCAAAAGATAAATTAATACCACAGCCTCCAACAGTCCGTTTTTAAAGAGAACAACAATACAATCCATATCAGAATCAACTCTTGTTAGTGTCTGAATAATAGTGTTATCTCTTATAATAAGCTCAGACAGAAGAATGACTGTTGCCTTCAGGATGCGAACGTCAACTGAATTGAATAGAATCTCCACAAAAGCACTAATGACTGGAGGTTTTGAAAGCATATTCTGTATTTCCACCCCAATAGGTTCTTCTCGCCAGAAAGATTCGATTTGGAGGACTGCAGCTTCAGATTCTTCAAGAATCTCTGATGTACATAGTTCTGTAATTGCAGTTCTCAAGTCATTGACTGTATGATCAGTAGTGGATAGGTGTGAAACGTTACTCGCAGAGACTAAATGCATCTTGGAATTTAATTTATGTTTATTTGCTGATTCTTCTCTTTCAGATTGAGTCACAACTGATCCTAAGTTTTGCTCTTTCCAACTTGCAATGAGGCGCTTAAGCACGTAATTTGTCTTAGGCAGCTGATCACTCTGCAATCTCTGGCGCGTAATTGGACATGTTGAATTCCCCCTTTCTACCCATTCTTGTATAGCTTTTCGTTCATATGTCTGGCCTGTTTCAAGAGTCACTGGATCATCAAATAAGTTACTAGTGATCGGGCACACGAAATCCTTCGGAGGTGTGTGTTTTCCAGCAACAGGTTGGTTATCGACATCTTCCATGGCTGGATCAGGAGACTCAATGTTGCTACAATGCATATAAACGATCACTTATGAAATGAAATTTACAATGATCTAGATGAGTTAGTTTGAGATATAACTTAGATACCAGCTTGAGCCTGCTATGTTGGAATAAGACGATTCAAATTTCTTGTTCTTTTCCTAGAAAACATATGACCACTTTGGTGAATACAAATAATTAGCATAGGTAAGTCAGTCCGTTGTAAAACACATCTTTTATTGTAATTGTCATTACCTTATTTCCATG
Source organism: Lithospermum erythrorhizon (assembly GCA_019722365.1). Classification (NCBI taxonomy): domain Eukaryota; kingdom Viridiplantae; phylum Streptophyta; class Magnoliopsida; order Boraginales; family Boraginaceae; genus Lithospermum; species Lithospermum erythrorhizon. Next base: position 16,440 of record JADFUC010000867.1, on the reverse strand, counting down.
TACATATTCCCAGCTAGAAATTTCACTCATATTATCACCAGAGCAAGAATCAACCTCACAGTCAGATTGCTCAGCGTGTGATGTATCCGCCTTATTTGCAAGTATGATTTCTCTAAATACTTTTGAAGACACTCTCTCTGGAACAAATGAAGGATACTTTTTTACAGTTTTGTTCTTTGAGTTATTTTCTTCCATTGATCTTTCTTCATCAGCCCACATTGGCTGCAAAATGAAGACGTACCGCATCATGAACAAGAACAAAGACTTATGTATTACATAAGGCTGAATCAATAAGACAGTTTGGCCTTCCATAGTTCAACAAATCAAGGAATTGGTTATTCTAGTACCAAATGTTCTAAACACTCAGTTTTTTCTGCTTTAATTACCCGAATAAGCAAATCAAACGACGCTAACTATTCCTGATTACATACTTACATTGAACCTTCCATTTTGCAACTGGAAGTCCTCTTTTTCATTCTCATCTCTCTCACATTCAAATTCATCATATATTTCATGATTCTGCAGAACTACTTTTGGCGGATTCAAGAGCCCCACAGTTTCTTTATCTCTCAATACTTCTTTAAAATACCCAGCAAAGTTTCTGCAATTCTCATCAAGCAACTTCTTGAACTCCCTCTCCAAACACTTTAACTCCGAAGCTTGATCACCACTCATATTCGACAACCTCCGAGTACCTGCAGTGGCGGAACCAAAAAAATTATAAATTTAGGGTGGGACAACATAATATTTGAATAAATGAATGTTAGAATTCTATTTTTCAATAGTAAAAAATTTAGGGGGCGACTGCAATCTCTTGCCCCCCTCCCCCCTAGTTCTTCCATTGAGTACCTGATACAACCACTAATTCCTCATCACTTTGGTAACCACTACTTCCTTCCAAGTTGGACAAAATCTTCAATCTCTCTTCATTATACCATTCAAAAACTGGATAAAAATGCACCAAAAACAACTCCTCAAACACAGAAACAGCAATCTCCATTCTTGATAATGATGGTTTTAGATAAAACACATCAAGAAGCTTCACAGTTGCTTCAGTTGGTCGATCAGAAACATGATAAATAATTGAAAGGAGAAAGCAAGAAAAGGGGTTGTCTGAATAAGGGAGGAGGAGATTTTCCGCTAAGCGAAGAGACGAGAATTTGAGGGAAGTTGTTGAAGTAGAAAGAGCATGTTCTAGTGTTTGAGCTGCAATAGTGATGGTATTGAGGATGAGTTCATGATCAGGAGGGGTGTTTTTGAGGAAGGTGGAGATGAGGTGGTGGCGAAGAGGAGGCTGGATGATGATGGTGGTGAAGTAGGTTCTTGTTTGGTGGAGGATTTGGAATGCGGTGGTGGTGGTGGACATGGTTGCTATGTTTGGGGGGAGGGGGGCGTTACAGAAGATTTGGAAGTTTTAACTGAAATAACTGTTTTTTGAAGTTTGTAATAATGGAAGGATTTTTTTTTGTTGTGCTTCTCTAATCTTTTGTACGGAGTATAATCCAAAATAAGTCTATGTATAATTGCAATAAAATGAAAATGGTGGAGTAAATATTTTTAAACCATTTGTTGATTTGAGTCACATGACTCTAAGTCAACATCAACATGTATCATAAGAAGTTTTCATTAAGTTATATAGGGATAGAGATAATATGGTGTATGTAACTTTATTATCTTTGTGATGATAACATAAATGTTATTTTTGAATTAATCGAAAAGTAATCAAATGACTCTACATGAACAATTGATTTCACTAATGTGAACCTTACATACATATGACAATTCATCATTTACAATAAAAAATGTTCATGGATAGAAAAAATATTCAGATTTTAAGAAAGTAATTATTAACGAAAGTAAACATAAAATGGTTAAACAATAATATTAATAAACAATATCTGCATTATTAAGAAAGTAAACATAAAATTATCAACGAATTTAAAAATAGAATGACTTTTTTACGAACTTGTTATATTAATTATCAATGAAATATATTTTTATGGTGAATTTGTTCAAGTTATGAAACCGAAATAATATATATTAAGATAATTTATTACCATATATAGAAGAATGGGATGTGTAAATAATTGGGGAAGCAAGCAACCGCGTGAAACTAGAGGAAAATTGCCGCCTGTGCCGGCCTTGACAAATAAGGGTAGTCCAAGTAGCAACTTGACAAAATTTAGTTAAACAAGATGCAACATTTTTTTGATAAATGGCATTGTGACAATCATAGTCTGCTTTGACTTATGTTTCACCCTCTTCGCCTTAGTGATTTTAACAAAATTTCACTGAAATCCTACAGACAAAAGATAGATACAAAAATAAGTTAGTAGAGACGAGTATCTGCATCACTTTATATTTGTCCGTCATTTCATTTCAAGTTAGCCATCTTGTGGAAACTAGACTATTTTATTTTCCCTCCTTTTCAATGATAATGATAGGGTTATTACCATTCCTAACTATACTTCACTTTCTATGTAATTACTCCTTTCGTCCCTAAGAGGAGAAGAGAGTAATTATATATGATTATTTTTTATTAATTCATTTTTTCAATTTTTAATCATTGCCTCTAAAAATTATCACATTTTCATCATTAATATATGTGATTTTAATTATTTACTATTAACTGATAATTTTGATTCAAATATTTCTATGTAATTACTCCTTTTGTCCCTAAAAGGAGAAGAGAGTAATTACATATGATTATTTTTGGTTAATTCATTTTTTCAATTTTAATTACTTTTCGTCTTTAAAAAGTTATTACATTTGAATCTCAATACGTAGATTTTTAACATATTTTACTATTAACTTGATAATTTTGATTTAAATAAAATTTTGGGGATGTCAATCAAGATTATAAAAGCTATAATTTTTACCATGAAGTTTCAAATATAACAATCTTTTAGTACTGAATAGATAATTGATTCTCATAACCATTTTCCTCTTTAAATCGAGGCCATGTTGGTAAATGACATTTCCTGAGATAGAGGATCCTTTAGATCACTGCCATTTCAAGGCTCTTTCGTACTTCCTCGCTTAAAATTTCCAGACATCACGACGGGAAGGTTATATCATAATCACTCATGATGTCTTAATACACGATATACTTCCTCCGTCACAAAATAAGGATCATGTAGCCGCATTTTATTAATGAAGCCATAAATCAATTTAAAAAAGAATAAAATTTCACAATTTTCAAATGTAAGATTACAACTGAACAAAACAAAGATAAAGGGATAATGACGATAAGGATCGGAATTTGTAAATTTCATTGCATAAAGTTGCATCAAAAAAGAAACAATCACTTATTTTGAAACTAAATTTTTTAGGTAGATTTATCACTATTCGAGATGAATGGAGTAATATTTTAAAAACCAGACGTGTCGGTTTCAGATAGTTGGCTCGAAGTTTTCATGAAGATCGTTGTCATGACCGCTGCATACGACACGCTGCAGATACTACATTCATCACAAGGCCAAACAAATGAAGCAAGTATTTATTTGCTTGCATGGATCAAGTTTGTGATTTGCATGTATTCAAGATTTGGTAATCTTTAGAGATCTCAAAAGATATTCCTTGAACATCAAGCATTGTTTATTAAGTGCAAAGGTTGGAGTTATGGGGTTTAATTTCATGTATTTCCATGGAAGCCGCGGGCGGATTTTATCAAACATCTTACCATAAATGAAGGACGAACCCTACAAGACCTTACATTATATAAAAAAAGACTGCTGAATCAAGAATTACACCACCAAAAAACATGGGCTTATCATCGGCAGTATTCTTGTATTGAGAAATAAACTACTCGCGCGTAGTAGTCATTTGTGTTAAGCAATCACTACCTTTCTAACTAACGCACGGTCATACATAACACATTCTTTGTGACAATCTTTGAGTGTTTCTTTGAGATTGTATTACGTCGAGCACCGGCATAGCCGATGCGGAAAGAACATGTATAGGAGGTTCCTAGTCTTGTGGTTGTTTGAAGGTTAGTTAGGGTCATAAAACGAGGATCGCTTGTATACACCCTCGCTTGTAATTAGTTCAAAGAATAATGAAGTTTCTCTCTGTGCGAAGCTCCCCTGCACGCAGGTGACATTGCAATCGAACTGGCAACAATCTTGGTTTGATTTACATTATCGCTTCCGTACTTTTATTGCGCTTTTGATATTTGCCGCTGCTGGCAGTTTTGACTGCCGTCGATACTTGAAGATTCAAAGTGGATCAGACAATGTTAGTTACAGCAGGAAGCATGAGGAAGATCTCAAGAAAACCATGAGCTTGCTCGCAAAGAACTTCAACAAAACCATGAAAAGATTATAAAAATCTTTTGCAGAGGCTTATATAACTCTCAAGGGAAATGACAAACGGTCGACAAGGAAAAAAGAATCACAAACTCATGTGAGAAAGAAGATAAACGGGACACAACCTCAACAAATCCAACAATCCCCAAGCGGAAGCGGAATCCAATGTAATGTGTTTCGCATATTCAAGTTCAATGTCCGCATTCACATCAAGAAGCAAACCAGAGTTACTACTTCTACTCATTCCGACGATGACACCGATGACGCATTTAAGGAAATAACCGAAATACTTTGTTGCTTTCACTGCTAAAATCCATCAAAAAGCAAGTGAAAATTCAATCAGACAAGCCACAATCCGCCTGGGTCACTAAGTGATGATGAAGGATGAGTCGATCGAGGAGAATTGAGCAGCTAACTATCAAATGCTATTTCAAAAATGGACCAAATTAACTCGTAGCTACCGTGAAATTCGAAAGAACAAGCTAATTATGCAAAAGATGAGTCTCTAGTTAAAGATTGAAGAACAACAAGGTTTAGATTGATTTTCCTTGGGGAAAAATCCAAACCATGACCAGAAAAATTAAAATGATGAATTCTAGCACTCAAATACTTGACAAATCTTGGGAAAAGTATTAAGAATACATCTAGATCCGAATAGGTCAGACCGAAAAGAAATCGAAAGAAAGACTCAATCTACCATGTGGATACCCTCTAAGAATACTGACAATCAACAAATTAGGTCTGAGAGAAAAAGGGTTAGTTGGAAATGCTATCATTGCGGAAAAAGGGGACACATAGCACCATACTGCTATAAACTTTATGGTAAGTGGTCGCTAGCAACATATGCCTGTAAAGAGCTGGTAAAGTTATGAACTAAATGCTTAAGTAATGTAGTGTTCACCTTGATGGAAAATACTATGGATATGTGTATAACACAAATCCATAATTCCAGAATCTTTAAAGTGCTGCATTTCACATTATTAGACAACATAATTACAATATGAACAGAAGTACTTCCCATACTGGCAATGGGAGTAAATTTCCACCAAAATTTGACACGCTCAAATTCACAACGTGAATTTGACTTCCTTCACTTCCTTGTTGCAATATCAATCGTATGATATCTCTAGTTGGTCCACACTAGAGAGGCTGAATCAAGAACCGATTTATAGCAAGTAAACAAGGATTTAACAAAACTAAAACCCAAGAAACTTTCGAGAATTTCGCTGGGGGCACGGCTATCTTTAGGTTTTTGATGAAAAGATTTCACTACTCATGTCATAAACTCCTAAAGTTTCAGCTTACATAGGCTAGGTTAAAACAAGCCCGATAACCTGCTAAGTATTAGTTGACTGCTAACTTATTACTATAAGACACTAACGAAAGGTTAATTTAGCCGAACTATTTAATTAGCTTAATTAAATAGTAATGAGTCAATATCAATAATCTTTCAAGTTATTGATAAATACTAAATTACTCTCGAACCAATTAAATATTTAATTGATTCTATTTGTTCAATCGATATTCTACATAAAATGGGACCTCAGAATGAGAACACATTTCTCAATTATACAATTTTTAATTTCATACATGAAATATAACTCAACGCTCACCGTACGTGTGACCTCTAGGCCTCGTAGATAATAGTGTTGTATAATAATAATAATAATAATAATTGACCAATTACTATTATTATAACGATTAATGAGTAGCATCTAGCAATCGCTCATAACCCCTTAAATTATCAGCGAGAACTCCATGACTAGTAATACACCATTGGCCAAGTGTGAACACTAAGTTCCTCGGGTAACTTTATTTAACTAAACCGTAAACGACCGATACACACTGTCGCAACGCAAGACAATGTGCCGAATCCACCTCACGATTTCCAACACTCCCCACTCGCTTCCCTGACCATTACCTTTACAATTCCTTTTATTGCGCCGATCTCGTCGTAGGCTAACCATAAGAAGCTTAAACAATCTACAACTTTCTTTACTCGAAAGTATATGAACTGAATAAGCATTTATGGCGTCCCATAAAACCACCGGGTAGCAACCATGCTGGTAGGCCCGAGATCTTCTCAGATATCAAGGACGACAACCTCCTAATATATCAACATCTATCGCTACATTCTCACTGGGTGACCCAACATACGCTGCTATAATCCCCCGCTAAGTGCATTTGCTCGTCATAGTCAAAGTACGTGAGTTTGTATAACACGTATAGTCATATATCGTGAGGTCTAAGATTTGACGAATCCTTAAAATTCTAAACAAATATCATAGGAATACGATATACATATCTTCTATGAATTGCTGTCATACTCAAATTCCCTACCAATGACCGGCAAAATTAATGGTATCGATCTAGTCCTCGTTTGTTAACGTGATCAATCTTGATCACTAATCAAAAACACCATGTTGGTTATATTTACGTTTGTCGCCTTAACTATCAAGATCCCGACCAAGGCCTTGGCTATCCTATGTCAGGTCAAAAGGTGTAATTAAAGTTCATGTTACCTCTCTGTAAAAACATAGACTAACCTGATTTAACCTTTCACTCATCGAGGATACACTACATGTATATTATATGTAAATTTAAACATATGTATTATTAGCAAACAACATATTAAAAATATAAGAAACAAGAATATTCAAATATTTGTTCACATAACACAATAGATACATACACGATTCCCACTTAACCTAACACCACTCACACATCTGCCTAAGACCTATGTTCGCCGCAGATGCTCATCTATGCTTTGCCCGACTTAGTGGTTTAGAAGTGGGTCGGCCGATTGGCCTTCGTTTACTTTACATACTTTTGACATCACCTCTATCAAGCATACCTCTAATCAGTGATATTTTAGCAAGCTGATTTGTGATGCTGCCGTTCTTAGAAGCCAGCTATTGCCCATTGTCACAAAGCAACTCCACTGGTCTCAATGCTAGGTACTACAATCAAGTTCGCCTCACGAATTTCTTTATCCAAGATGCTTCTTTAATAAGCCAGACGTCAAGGATGCACTCGCATTCTCAAGGGTAATCGGCACGCATTCGCTTGGAACTCCTCCAAGATATCAGCTTCCACCGCTGAGACAAAATACATACCTGCATCGGGAATGATAGTAGCCCCGGCCGCTTGAAAACCGGCATCGTACCCCGTCATCAAGTAATCCTTCATCTCCACTATATACCAAGAAAGCATCTTTGCCCTTCTCGCGCGATAGTTCAAGATGCACTTACTACAATCCAACGGATTTTACCCGGATTAGCTTGCATTTTACCGTTACACTTAGTGCATAAGACACATCGTGTCTAGTGCACAACATGGCATACATACGATGGATCCTATAGTCGTAAGCCGCAAGGTATGTCTCTTCATCCTCGCTCATCTCACAAGACGTGGACGCCGTGCTCACGAGCTTGAACTCCATGGCTCATGGGGAGATTACCCTTCTTGGAATTACTCACAATAACCTTGTAGTACCTTATTCACATAAGTATCATGACAAAGTCCAATCACCTCCCGGCTCGATCTGTGGATCTTACTCCAAGTATATATTATGCTTCGCCTAAGTCCTTCATTGAGAAACATTTGCACAGCCAATCCTTGACTGAGTTTAGTAACTCTACGTTGTTTCCAATGATAAGTATGTCATCGACATATAGGACTATGAATGATACATAAATCCCACTTACCTTCTTGTATACACAAGATTCTTCTTCGTTCTTGATGAAACCAAACTCTTTGATTGATTCATCATCAAAACGCATTCCAATTACGGGATGCCTCCTTAAGACCATAAATGTATTCTCCTTATACCAGATACCTTCTGTGCCCTCGAGACATATAAAGCTCCGGAGGTTGTACCATACACATCTTCCTACCCCATTCAGAGCGTCTTTACATCCATTTGCCATATTTCATAGTCATGAATACAAAGAATGGCTAAGATTATCCGATGGATTTAAGCATAGCCATCAAGTAGTGTGCTGGCCATAGTTCAATTCCAGGAACTTGTTTGAAACTTTTAGCTACAAGTCTAGCTTTGAAAACATCAACGCTTTCCGCTTTTATCATGTTTCTTCTTAAATACCCATTTACATTCAATGGCTTAAGCCCCATTTGGTAAATCCAATGCGACCAAACTCAAGCTGGTACATGTAATCCATCCGAGATCGCATGGCTATTTGCCATTTGCCCATCCATGCTATTCATTGCTTCTTTGTAAGAAGTGGGCTCGTCACTTCAATGATGAAAGCTCACCATACCAAAGATTCTAGTTCGTGGCCGATCCTGGGCTGGATCTCCTAAGGGTCAAGTTCTTCCACAGCTTCTATGGACTGCTAAACGGGTCTTCTATGAAAGAAGCGTTCCACTTGCAGCTGTATGCCTCCGCATTAGATGCATCGACATTACCCCTATCACTGAGCTTCATCAAGATGAACACCATTACTTCTAGTCCTTTCTCTCGACAAATATTCCTCAAGGAATACTCCCTGCTCTAGCAATGAAGATTTTATTCTCCGCTCAAAGTAAAAGTAGTAACCAATCAAGTTTCCCTTTGGATATCCTATGAAATAGCATTTATCGGATTTGGGCACAAGTTTATCTTTAGTTAATCTTTAACATAAGCTTCATGTTCCCCAAATTCGAGAAAATCCAACTTGGAAATCTTCCCAAACTCATAGTTCATGGGAGTTTTATTCGCCGATTGGGTTGACATCCGTTTAAGGAAAGCATTTAGAAGCGCATATCCCTAGAAATTAACTACAGATCGAGTTTCACTGGGCAGATCGAACCATGTCAAGAAGGGTTCTATTTCTCCTTTCGACACGCCATTATGCCGTGATATTCCTCGCTTAGAGTCGAAGTCATAAACAATACCACACTTCTACATTTAGTATTGAATCATGACTCAAATATTCTCCAATTCTATCGTAATCGGAGAATCTTTATTGTCTTGTTCAATTGGTTTTGTACTTCATTTTGGAACTCCTTGAATTTCTCAAAGGGACTCGTGTTTGTGTCTCATCGCATACAAAACGCATCTACTATAGTCATCAATAAATGTAATGGCAGCTTATAACCTCCTTCAGACGCTGCTCATCGCCCACATACATCAAATACAGCATTTATCCCTTAATAATCACTTCGCCTTCATTTGGGCTTTCAACGAAAGGCATTTGATCATTTTGCCCAAAAGGCAAGACTCACACTTATCGTATGATTCATAATTGAAACCTTCACATTCCAATCGAGCTGGAGTTTCTTGATTCGGTTCTCGCACGCGACCTAGTCTGCAACGCCATGTATGTTCGTTTAAGTCATAGGCTTATTCCGTTTAAGTTTACGTTATATGACTATTAATCATGTCTAAAACGCATGCACCATTTCTCAAGCGGAGGCGGTACCAAATACTATCCATTCCCGGTGATCCTAAATTATCTAGATCTATTGGAAAATGAAACCATCATTATTCAAAATGTAAATAGAAATAATATTCCTCGCAAATTGCAGTACATAGTAAACCGGAGATAAGTTTAAAACAAGGCCCGCGGGCAAATTTAAACTAATGGATCCTACCAGTACGCAACCTTCGTGCCATTTCCTGCATCCATTTCCAATCTTTTCAGTCTTCTACTGACTCGAGTTCCTGCATATTACGACAAATACGAGAACTACAACCGCCTAGCACCCACGAAGTAGAATTTGAAGTTGTACAAACTTCAATAACATATATACCTCAGAGTCGAAGCCGGGTCGTGAGACCATTCTTCCTATCATCCGTGGAAACTTCCTACGCAGTCGACTTCCAGCCGACCTGTGTTTCCGCAATAATGACACTTGTCATCCTTCCTCAGCTCCCTCTCCATTTCCAAAGAACCTTAGGATTATTAGAACCCTTTGGCCTTGCCCGTGAATTTCTTTCTTTCTGATTTGTTTTCTGGGACCACCAAACAAAAGGAGTAGAAGTTTTTAGTCTTACCTGTTCGCCTCATGACTGTGATCATCTTATGCAGCTCAAGCTAGAGATAACTCAAACTTCAAGCATATTGGAAGTTCATGACAAACTCAGAATTTGTCCGGGAAGAGACTGACGACATCACATCCAGCTTCGAGACACCGTGCCTGTGGCGTTTGAGTCGATCGACCAAGCCAATCATTTTAATGATATGGTGGTTGCGGCCTCGTCTGCCTCTACCATGTCCACGGTAGGCAGATCATATTCTCTGCTTTCTAAATTTCCTTCCTTTCTGAATCCTCACGTCAGCCGTATATGTCATATGCTGCCACCTTTTCTTTCATATTGAATTTGAACTACACCCATATTAAAAGATGAGACATCCACACGATTTGTGCTTTTCGTGGGACCTTTTCCTGGATGAGGCACTACCATTAGGTTTCTCGAACCTTATTGTTTAGCACGTATCTGGGCCTCTTCTCGCTGAGAATGATTCTCAAGTTTCGAGACCACTCAAAATTGAAGTTATTCTAAATTTTGGCACTTTTCAAGTGCCGAGCGGTTTAGTTTCTTAGAATAAGACAATGTGGAAATATATTATTATAACGATTAACGAGTAAGATCTAGAAATCGCTTCATAACCCCTTAAATTATCATTTAACTCCACACTAGTAATATACCATTGGGCGTGAACACAAGCTCAAGAATCACATTTAACCAACCCGTAAATGAATTGGATACACAAATGTCGCAACTGGCACAATAAAAGGAATCAATTTCAGCGATTTCCAACACTCCCACTCCTAATTCTTTGGACGATTACCTTACAATTTTATCACGCGATTCTAGTCGTAGGCTAACCATAAGAAGTAAAGGCCATGAAACACCCACAACTTTCTTTACTTCGAGTATGAATCGAATAATAAGCATTTATGGCATCCCATAAACCAATCAGCACTAACCGCAAGGGAGAGGCCCGAGATCTTCTTGTATATCAAGGACGGATAAATCCCTCCAATATCAACATCTATCGTTATACACGCTACGCGACCCCAACATATGCCGTTATAATCCCCCGCCAAGTGACGCTTATCATAGTCAAAGTACGTGAGCTTATATAAACACGCATAGCTATATATCGCAGCCTAAGAATTGTCGAACCTAAAATTCTAAACAACATCATATAATTTATATGCCATCTTCTATGAATTGCTTTCTCGGGTCACGCTTAGCTCCCAGTCACCGTGCATCCGGGGCACTCTTACCCAGACATCTAGTCCTCAAGAGTTAACGCATCAATCTCGATCACTAATCAAAACACCACGTTAGTCATTTGATGTCATTTCATTCTCAAAGATCCGATCAAGGCCTTTGGCTATCCTATGTTTCTAGGCTCAAGAGGTAATCAAATAATTCATGTCGCTTCTGTAAAGTATGTAATTAACCTAGGATTTAACTTTTCACTCATCGAGGATACAATACATGTATTATATATTTCAACGGCATGTGAAATAAAATACTCGGTAACTATATGAATGAATCACGATTCCTCGCATTTTAGTTAACAATCGACAAAACACACAAAGCGAAACTTTTGCTTTAATTAATTATTTAACTTATTCCGTAAAGTGAAATTTAAGAGTTCCACCGAACTTTGCCACGCTCAGCTTCCTTCATTGGGCTCAGAAACCAAACTCGCTGAATCGCCGTGGGAAGGATCTTAATCTCCGAGATGCATGCTTAAATCCATACACGGAACCTTTAAACAAGATGACTTAGATCATTTCATGATATGTAAAGAAGAGTGATGTTGATTGCAATCACATCCTTTACCAAAAATACTACTTACAAAGAGATTTTAAATTCATCGACCCAGCTTCAACCATGAATCATCGATGACTATTATTATCCTCGACATAGTCACGCATCTACTATGACTAAAATGGTTTCAACCACTTCTCGGGTTCTATCGGGCAGTTTACAACACAACTCAAAGCGTGTTAAAACACATCCGCCTTATTAAATGTACATTCTTTTAACAACATTACCAACAAAACAGTATTGGATCGGTCAAGTTGTAATACCGAAGTTCAAGTTTCCTTTTTAGTTTACTCTCACCGAGCATACTGGGGACTACCCTATTATGGAAATTCTGGCTAATAGCTTTTCATATGGTACAACCGTCCACGCGAGCCATCACATTCGCCATGTCAAGATCAACAATCGATCCATTCCATGAATTCATATTTACCTCTATTCTCTTAAAGTTACTACCAAGTTTATTCGAATCCGCGTGGAATAATTTTAGAAAACTTCGCCACCCAATCACGGGAATCATGTTAGCCATAGTTGTGCTACACAACACATGACTCGACGCAAAGATACGGTGAATCATATATTACTATGTAATAGACTTCAATCACTTCATTAACGCGATAAATTTGACAGCTGATTGTAATTCAGAATGGGCAGGTCGCTTTGTCAATAAGAGAATCGTTTCATTATAGAATTTAATCTATTATAGATTTCATCACTCTTCGAGCTCATGACATCTAAACTTAACAAGCAAATGTCATGCAAGCTCACATATATATAATGCGATCGATCACAAGATGCGTCACATATAATGTGAAATTTTTACCACAAATGTATTGCGAATCTAATCGCTACTATAAATTTTTAAGGTCAGAGGGAATATTTCTTCAACATTTAGTGTATAAAACTTTATTTATGCAGTTACGCTCCCACTAACCTTTAAGGAACTCAAGGTTCTTCATCACTCTTGATTCTTATTAATTTTTATCAACATCAAAGTGAAGAATTTAACTCATTATACTCAATCTTGTTTACAACTTTAGATTCTAATAGTAAACTTTCTTTTACATTCGCTTGGAGACGCTGAGTTCCATTAACAATGTCAAGTATCCATCATCGCCGATCATTACTTAGGAACATTCTTTGATAATCACACCCACATGTTAAATCTCATGAATAGCAATAAGAAAGTTTTGAAATAAACATTTGTTAATGGGGCCAACCAATGAATATGTTTGCACTGCTTCTCAACCAAATGTATGGTTAAACGCCCATTCATGACTGATTGCTCATAATGAGAATACATTCATTACTTCTGATGATTCACCATCCAAAAGTAATATAAAATGGGATTTTACTCCTGATGAATCACCATCCGTAAGATAAATAGAAGCTTCATACCCAACCTACGTGACTATCTTATTTCATTTAAATGATCTCAAGTCATTCATTGGAGTATGATTTATTAATATTGTCACTTGTATCACCGCATTTAGCTTAAACGCATCAAGAGTGGATACTCTCGATATAACCGTGGTTCTAATAATCGGATCGGTATCTCCTATGGAGCCACTCTGAATGCATTCGTCACATTATTTATTTCCAATTATCTGCACTCATAACGAAGACTCTATACGCATAACAAATTAAAGTATACTATAGTGGATGGAAATAAATACCTACCTTCCTTCGTTATGTACAAAACGACTTTAATATAAACTTTGATCTCGAGTTAAAATTATGTCTACTACAAGGACATAATACTAACTTATCCTATACGAGACATTTTCAAAGTTTGTTTATCAAACACAACTCTTGAGTCAGTTTTCAATACACATGCATTGAATTAATTTAAAGCCGCATGCTGTAGCTAACCTTAACATGCGAAATTATTTCATTCTTTTGTGTTTCAAATGACGAACACAATCCTTACCCGTGATCACCAACTAACGACACATCTAAGGTTAAATGAAATTATTCGTATGAAATTGAAAGATCTCATCCATTTGTGTTTTAACTTCAATAAACACAATTTTCTTAATTACGATCTTAACAAATACGCTTTTAAGATTAATGACGTTCTTCATTCTTCTGACGATATACTACTTATATCGACGATACTTTTCCGACTGTAGCTCTGATAAGATTCATATGGTCCTTTCCATACCCTTATCAATCCCGATGTATCATTCACCCACTCAAATTCAATTAACTTCTGTACGTAAACAAACAAACTTAATTTAGACTGGGCCGAACCTCCCACTAAGTTCTAAGACTCGATTTGTCTATCTTTTCAAGATTATACTCAAGTCTGTTTCTGCTTAATTAACTTGTATGTAAACATACAAACTTAATTTAGACTAGTGAACCTCCCACTAAGTCTAGTAAGAGTTGACTTAGTTCATCTTTTCAAGATTATACTCAAGTCCTGCTCGAAGCCATTATCCATAAGTATTATTCAATCAAGCTTGCTGTTCAAGGCTTCCTTTTAAAGAAGAAGTAGTAGTAATGTTTCCTTAATCGTAATCACCGATATGGAAACGCAGTAAGTCGAACATGACATTCTTTTCTATACTCTTACAAGTGCAGTAAAATAGTTTAGAATCACAACCATCTCTACGGAGGATTTGTACTGCGTGTTCTTATAACGTAGCCGCCTATCATTGGCTAATACAAGAGCTCGATAACTTTTTATCTTGTTCTTCCAGCCTATGTTTATACTTGCTCATATCCATGATTAAATCATGCGAGTCAAAACTAGCCTTTCTATTAATCGATACCAAGACATTACAAATTTTGACAACAAAATTATTTGAGATATGAGATTTAATCAAATCTCTCTTCCAATTCCTAAATGTTACTTAAAATCCTTCTTTCTATGCTTAAAGTTCGAAATAACGTCAATCATTAACTTCTCAACTTATAGTTCCAGTATGTTCAATTAACCTGCATAAGGACGCGAGAACCAACACAGATAACTTTGCTTATTCGTTACATACCATAAACTTTGTTTCCTCACACCACGAACCACGTCACATCATGTTAAAGAACTAAATACCCATCACATGTTCGAAACGTAGATACACAAATATTCAAGATCATTCAATAGTTTTTCAATCGATTTATAAAAGAGATCAAACTATTTATCATTTAAGACTTGTTTGTGGCTGTAAGAGACAATATGACATATCAGTCTTCATAGCATCATCACCTTTGATTGAATCAAAATTAATTATCCTTCAATCATATCATGTGACTTTTCACTTGAACCAAAGTTCACGCAACGATCAACACATGATCAATCAAGTCTTAAATATTTTCCAGGGTAATTTAAAGTTTTATCCTCTCTATTAGTAATGGAACCGACAGAATGACAGTTAAGATCGTTGTAACACTAGACAACAAGTCATTCGATTTCTCTTAACTTATTTTATTTCACATTATAAAGTCATGCATTTAGTTTGCCTAGACGAATGGTGAATAAATAGGTAAACTTAATGCCAAACATAATAGGAAATATGCAACTTAAAATAACAGCAGCTTCAAACATCCATACGTATTTACAAATGAATTGTAAATATAATACCCATTTCAAATCTCATAAATGTACAAGGTATCAAGATCTACTATACTGACTCAAACTAACACCTGCATACATTTTGAATCAAGTATAATAGGGAAGGGTCAACCAATTACGAAAGTATCATGCAAGTGTCTAAAGTCTATTATGCCCAGATTCAAACGGCAACATCGCATACATTTTGAATCCAAAGACAATAGTGTGTTACCAACCAATTACGAACTATATAATCCTTTGTGTCACTAGCATACCATATGCGATGCTACTCCGACTTTGTATCTCCGACAAACCGTTAAGCATACCAATTAAACCAATACATTGAGCGATCATCTCAAAGCCCACAACGTTAGGGGGGTGGAAATCTCTCTACCAACATGATCCATTGTCATATCAAAGTGCAAGATCAGAACACTCCGCTTATCACAGTGCCCAGATAATGCAACCGATTTCACAACTTTAAATTACTGATATCGCTATTTCTAAATTTTAATTGGTGAGACACGTTATTTAACTTTATTTAACCATGCATAGCTAGTACATATTCAAGAAATATGCACAACATGAAAAATAAATAAATAAATACACATTAGAGATATAGATATGACCCCTAGGACCTATTACATCACTTACCGCTGAAATTCTAACATAAGTTCTGTATTACAAAGACTTAACAAGCCATAGTCTTGTATTCTTCAAAGACTAAACTTACAAGTTCTCCAAGTGCCGCTCTTTAGCAATACGTAACTGAACGAAGTAATACTGAT